>JAAKBH010000912.1:0-80076 GCA_019776075.1 Amaranthus palmeri
TTATTGAGGATATTATAGACATTATGTACTTAACAATGACATTTCTTAATACTTGTGTCAAAGGCAATATTGCAACTAATTAAGAACAGAGGAAGACAGAAAATACTCTAACAATATATAAGCTTCTTGTTTGATGTCGTCTCGCTGAGAAACAGACTCTCACAAGAGTAGCTCCTAACATTATCAAATAAAAAAAATGACAAAGGAGAAGTGTTTTACCTGAGGATTGAGTATTATGCAAAGAAATATTGGGACAAAAAGAGGTAGATCGTGGATAAACGACGTAGGATAAAATGAAGAAAACAGGCAAGGATAATATTATGAGAAAGACAGTGAATAATTTGGTAATATTTGGAGTTGTGATGTTCATGTTTGAGCACTAGAATTGTCAATGCAAGACATGAATGAATATATATATTTAGTTATGAAGGTGGAATAATTGTTTAAAGGGTGGGTGATGAGCACGTAGTTCCTACTTTTTATGAAGTATTAATATTAATTAATTCCTGGTGTCCAACTAAGGAGCAACTACTCGTTGGAGTATAATACACAATTGTGGCTACCAACATGTGAATATTGAAATATTGAAATAAAATAAAATATATGATTTTCAAATGATATGATCTAAAAAGTAAAAAATCAATTATTGTGTTTTAGAAGAAAAATTTTTATTAAGAAAATGACACATGAGCAATTTTAAAAAATGATGACATAAGCAGTATTTTGTTTAGTAATAGTTATAGATAAATAGATTGTAAGAAGCTATATTTACCAACAATTTTGTGGTTTAAACTAGGAATACGTAGCTATATCAAAATGATTTGATGTACGAGTTCTGAGATTAATTTTAATTGGCTTTTTATGGGTCACGTTATTTTCTGATTAAGTTCAATTCAAGTTATGATTAAATATTGTTTAATATTAAAATCTTAATAACAAAAGAACGGATCAAATGGAAATTGTGTCAAATAACAGGGAATAAGTAGGAAAAAAAAAACTCTTAATCATATCATATCATACAATATTGAAGCTAAATTAATTAAATGTCTAGTGGATTAATTTATGGGTTAGGTTATTTGATTGACACGTGGATTAATTTAATAGGCTTAGACTTAATTATATGTCACTTAATTTTTTTAATTTTTCTAAATGAATTTGAAGCTAAATTTGGTTAATTATTCTAAAGATATTATAACATTAATTTTTTATACCTAAATAAGAATCAAAGAAGATTAAAGAATTTTTATACATGTTCCTTAAACAAATGAATATCTTTTTGTATGATAATTATGTTAATGCTATTAATTCGTGTAAACAATTAATAAAAATAAATATATTATAATTATATATGAAAAATTAATAGAATCATATAATTCTATGAAATTGTCATGTGTAATCACATATAGACACCTAAAGATAGGTGCAGGGGTTTAAACAATGAATATAGTGCAATGAACTCGATACAAGTAAATGAACATATCATACATTTTATATTTAGTTTGAAAAAAAGATATTGGTATATTGTACAATGCATTTTGATAATGAGTATGTACATATTCACTACTCGATCTTGTTTTATTATTTTTTTAATTTGTAATTTTTACTCATATAATTTTTTCGTTTAGTCAAAATAAAGATATTAAATATCAAAATATACATTAAACTACATGCAAAAGAAATGTAGCAAGTATTGGATAATAGAAAATTAGAAATAGTATGTAGAACATAGGAGTGTGCGTCGGTCCAAACCCGGACCATCAGACCGAAATCTCGAATTTGCTAAGACCAGAGACCGGATCGGTTCCTTCCGGTCTGGTCCGAGTTTTGACCGGTTAGACCGGAATTAATTTTTGATACCAAAAATAAATTAAGAAATGGAATAGTTTAAAATAATTTTGCAAATTAATTATTATAAAATTAAAATATTTGAATTAAAAATTATTGTGTTAAAAATAAAATATTTAAAGCCTTTAAATAAGTATATACATAATAAACGTAAATATTATTCCCCTTCAAAATTACTTTTATGTACATCCAGTCTCATCCGGTCCAACACAGATTTTTTCGGGTTTAGACCGGACCGGAAACTCGAAATATTGGTGAATAAGTAAGACCCCAACTACCACCTTTATAATTAATTTAATCAATTAAAATACCCCAACTATCATCTTTTTAATGGACTTCATACCACTCATAAAATTTGTGCCAAATCAAATGAGACAATTGAAGATAATTGGAGGGAGTATTATTTAAAGTTTTCATGCTTATGAAGCAAATTTTGGTAATAGTCCAGCAACTTATCATAATCATAATGATTTTTTGTCATTCTCAAAAGAATTTTTGATTATTATATATACTTTATTTCTTGATGAAATATTTTAGAAACTAAAATGTTAATAAAGAAACATAAAAAGAAAATATATATTCTAAGAAATTTTTGTTGAAAGTCTTATGTAGCTTTTAAATTCCAAAATATAGTATTCTAAGAAAATTTAAAAAACATATCATGATGTGATATACCACATAATACTAAGAAATATATTAACTTTATTTTTGGTAAAAATTATATCATACAGCAAATCAGTATGAGATTGTCATGTGGAATTTTAGAGCTTTTTGTTTTTTTTTTTGAAAATTTGGAATATTATTAATAAAAAGGAGAAAACACCACACTGTAACTTGAGACCCCTAACCCGTCGGCATAAAAAAACCCTCGAAGGGAAAAAAGCCATTAGGAGAGGGGGACCAAGGAACAGGCCACCCAAAACAGCATAGGGGTGGACTATGCGATCACGATTATCAAAATACACCAAAAAAAGCGCTGGTCTAAAACACACCACGAAAAAACTAACTAACACCAATAAAGACAAAATCGCTACAAAACACCACGAACCAGCAGCCTCGACAATAATCCGACCATATCCCCATCTTCACGAGACACGTCATTTCGACACCAAGAGCGATAACGACACGACGGGAGGCACACCCTCCTCGGCACTAATGACATTGCAGTCGCACCACTCACACCACGACTCGTTTTCCATGAAGAATCCAACAGCAAATAAACGGCAAAACAGGACAAAACGAGCCCAAAACATGTCATTCATGCCGAAACCCCATGATCAGCACCACGACCAGCCACCAGAGAAACAGCAACCCACCGAAACACAAGACCCCACAGCAGCACCAAAACCAGTACACCAGCAGACCCCTTAAGACATTAGCCCAGCACCCACACTCACCAAAGAAAGACCCAAAACCCAGACGCCACTAGACCAGAGTAGGAGTAAAGCCCGGAACCCACGGAGCAAATCAGCACCAACAAAACACCAAACGCCAGAAAAATAAATAACGCCATCATGAATCCTTTGTGAAATACCCAAAGTTATGAAAGCCCCAAGAAAGTTTTACCCAGAGAAAAGAAAAAATGAAGATACTCAAGACCCCTTAAGACATTAGAGCTTTTTGTTATATTGTACTCCCTCTAATTCACTAATAATGTCCCATTTGCTTTATGCATTTTATCCAATGCAGTTATTCAATTCTTAATATTTCTAATTGTGCATTATTAAAAATTATAAAAAGTTGATATGAATAATCCTTGCATTGAGACGAATCAAACAAGATCTCACATGACTATATTTTAACTTATAAATTAATAATAATAAAATACAAATCAATGATAAGAGATGAATAATGTTCAAAAAGCAAATGAGAGGTTAGTGTTGAATTAGAGGGAGTATGATTTTGTTAGTAATAATAAACAATTATTCAATGTTACATTTTAAGCAAAATGACAAGTTTATTTTTTTTTTTTTGGCAAAGTAAGTATTATAAAATGCCAGAAAAATAGCCGAAGCTTACAAGGTCCAAAAGACTGAGAAGACGACCCAATCGAAGCTTCTAAGGGACAGACCCCTCGTCATTCGCTCGTCTGGGGAAGTCAACTCCAAAAAGGCAAAGTATTCCTAGAAACTAGAGATACTACGACCTAGCATTTACAAATGGCTTGGGCCAATCTTGACTACACATATACTGCAAAATTCGATACACAATATGAAACAACTAAAACCAAAATAAGATCAATCTTTCATAAACATTAGTCGTCTAGCAGCAGTAGCATCAGTTGTTACCGATTGGACCGTAGTCTAGCAGTAGCAATACCGTACACCAAATGATTAGGGTGCCTAACCAAAACAGGAACCAAACTGCACAAGCAAAACTTGAGCCCAAAACGCTGACACAGAACTCATAACAGCTAAAGCCTGTCAAACTTGGGGGGGGGGGGGGGGGGGGGCAGGGAGGCATGAGCAGCTGAAGGCTACTTCAATCCATTGCTCCATTAGCAGCAATTAAAGCTCACCCACTACCAAAAGAAGGCCAGGCAGCTCAAAACTATCTACAAGTACTATCAACATGATCCAATATCTACCATACAAACCAGAGGGGGAGGGGGGATCATACGACTGCAGTAACAATCCTCACAACCCAACAAGACTAATATTAAAACAAAGTGTAAAGTCGTCCATTAAGGGTCCGACTAACAGGGGTCAGGCATAGCCGTGCTAGCCTCAAATACCAAACTGCACACTACAGTTCATGAAGATGTTCCAAAGAACACAAACTAGGGGAAACCATGAAACCTTGAACTACCAAAGAAGAGAGCAGGGGACGAGAAACGAAACCAGCACTGTTCTTGACGGCTAGGATTCACAACCCATCCAGGCCAAAGAAGAGAGCAGGAGTATGAAAGTCATTATTATTATTAAAGTTCCGCAACGGGGACTTTATTTATTATATTATGGAATCATCAAAGCTTTCACTTAGTTTGAAAGTCATATTATTAATTAAGTCTCAAAATAATTGATTTTGGACGATATTTCCTTAGTATTCATCTTCATTATTAAACTTTCACCTTGTTTGAAAGTGGGATCCGTGTGAGTGTCACCTAATTGATAACTTGGACTCTTATTTAGCCCCAAAATGAGTGATTTTGGGTGTATTTGTCAAAGTATTCATAGCGAGTATCACCTAGCTTGATAACTCGATCACTTATTCAGTATTCAGTATTCAGTATTCAGTGTTAAGTATTCAGTATTCAGTATTCAGTATTCAATATTCAAAATTCAGTATTCAGTATTCATCAATGTTCAGGATTCACCTAGTTTGATTCCTAATCTAAGTCCCGGGTGATTGACGGCTGGGCAACGCGGACCTATGTCCGATCAATATTCAGCAATGCGGACCTATGTTCGATCCATATTCATCAACGCGGACCTATGTCCGATCAGTATTCATCTTCAAAGGATTCACATAGTATGATTCCTTATCTAAGTCCCGGGTGATTGACGGCTGGGCAATGCGGACCTATGTCCGATCAATATTCAGCAATGCAGACCTATGTCCGATCCATATTCATCAATGTGGACCTATGTCCGATCAATATTCATGTTCAAGGATTCACTAGTATGATTCCTTATCAAAAAGTCCTAGGTCATTGATTGCTAGGCCAAATCGTCATTCAAGTGCAAGTTTCAGATCATCATATGTTGCTCTAAGGTTGTATCATCAAAAGTGGCCCAAAGGCCAAATATTTATTATTCATAGGGCTTCAACCAAGCATGGACTCATCGAGGTATATTTATTTTCCGCATAAAGATTGATGCCCTCGCTACATAAAATTACCTCCTCTATCACTCTTCATGCGTGGGGCTAATGTTACGGGGTCAAATTATTATCCCGCAATTTATTTAGTCAAATCATAACCGCCACATAACTACCCATTAACCGATGATAACCTCCCATGATTATCGAACATAACCTCCTTCGACCATTATAAATAGAGAGGATACATACATCATTGGGACGACTAAGCCTTATTAACATACCGAAATTCTGTCAAAATACCTACTCACCACCTTCACCCACCGTTATTGCCCGTAACTGCATTACTCAGGTGATAAACAACCACGCTAAACACCCTTACCTATTCATTTCTAGTCATTATTCATTACTTTTCCCCTATTCCACTATCTGACTTGAGCGTCGGAGAGGGTTTCCGGGAAAACCCCCCGGGCTAGGCTAACTTGTTGTTGTGTAGGACAAACATGCTGCTTTCAGAAGGTGTCGCTTCACAACTTGACCGACGTTTGACCACCATACAACTTCTACTTCAGGTATCTCACGTGCCTTGCATACTTTCTCGTTTCATATCCGAAACAAAAGTCAACAATGTTGCAACTAAAAAAGAACGGAGGAAGTATATATTATACTAGTATTAAAACTCGTGCAAAGGTGTAATACATGAAATTAGTAGTATAAAAGTATATTTAAATATACATGTTAAATAGAGATGCAATCACATGTTATAAGTATAAATTATAATATTTTTTATAAAATAGTAGAGAGTTTTTGAAAATGCTTTTTTTTTTTAAAAAAAAATCCAATTGTTCAAAAAATTATTAATTAAAGTTTTTATGCTTTTGAGGCAAGTTTTGGTAATATTCTAGCAACGTATCATAACCATAAAAATTTTTTGTCATTCTAAAAAAAATTTTGATTATTATAAATCTTTTGTTTTTTATGAAATATTTCAGTAGTTAAAATGTAATATAAAGGAAGAAACATTAAAAAGGGTGTACGTGGCAGATGAAGATAGGTTGAGTTGTAATATTGTGAGGAAATTTGACGTGGCGTTAATCTAATGCGATGATCAACGCAAAAAAGAATTGAACCGCGCACACCGTAATATTCCATAAATACACCGTGTCGGCGTTAAAAGATTTAAGTCTAAATCTCTTTCAAATAAATAAATAAGTCTATATGATTCAAAAAAAAAAAAGTCTATATCTAAAATCTAAAGCTCAAAAAAGAGAGAAAAATTTAAGTCTAAAGTTTTCGTTGATTGTTTGTTGCTGGTAGGTTCTCGAAAGGAAATCCATCTGTCTCCCATGGCGTACGTTGAGAGGGGTAAGTCATGTTTCTCTCGTCTTTTTACAATTCAACATTTTTTGTCGAAAATTAAATTAATTGTGTTTCAATTTGTAATATAGACATTTGATTTGTGATGCGATTGATTGGGGATTAGGGATGGTGTCTTTTTTCTGTATATCTATTCCCAATCGATGTCGATAGTTTTCCTAGCTTTTGGTTTTGTATTTTGTTCAATTAAATTCTAATAGTTTGAAGTGCTAAAGATATTATGCTTTTAGGGATTGTGTCATTTTGAAGAAATTACCATTTCTGTTCAATTGTATTTGGATCCCATCGTGTTTGCTGTTATTGTTGATACTATGAGTTTAGGCTGGTTTAGAAATAATTTCAATTTTTAATACTTGTTTGATTCTTATGACTTAATTTGATGCCTGGAATTTGGGAATACTACTTGGAAATTAGTTCTTTACACAAAGTTATTATTGTGCTGAAGAAACGTTCTGGTGATAAACTGATAATCATAACAATACACCATGTATGTATTCAATATCTGTGAATGATGCCATGGGGAGACGCTGGAATGCGGGAAAGTGTTAGTCTCATGATCACCCATGTGCCCACTTGTGTGGACACACTCATGGGGCAACCGTGGGCTAGGGCCAATAAATCCACGGGTAATGAGTGTTGACTCGCGTACAACACTTGATGAGCGTCACTCTCTCCCTTAACCATATGGTCTTAGGAGGTTTACCCACCAAGCATTACATACCAGTCCCCAACCCACTAATTTAGTGATGTGAGATCTTCAAATGTGAAGTATTTCCAATAGAAAGGACGCAAATCACTTTCCTTTTTTTTTTGTTGAGCTTTGGGCGTTTGCTTCATTTGAATGAAGTTGATTTTGTTGCCTTAATAATTTGTGAAGTGAGTACATGTGAAGACAGAGATGCTTGAAAGAAATGATGTTGGGCCCCTTCCCCCCTCTTTTGCTTCAAGTATATTTTGATAGGTTTTTTAGATTTGAATATGCATTTTTTTGTAATGCAAGAGATGCTAAAAGGATAAAACATTGGCCCCTCCGATCCGTTCAACTTCATGTATTTTGTTCTTTTTGATTGAAGTTGATATTTGTGTGTTTATATATTTTTCAATATCTATTTGCGAGTTCTTAACATTTTACTTGTTGGTGGTGATAGTTTGGCTTAGGTAGTGTTGATATTGAGTTAAGCTAACTTGAGATAGATTTTTAGTCCTAACTTTATATTTAGTTTTAGTAGTTGAGGCCTTGAGGGTTTATAGGATTTAGGTTACCAAGATGAATGCTATGGTTGTCGAACCTCCAACAATTTAAGTCACTAGATTTGAATTGTGGGTTAGTTGCAAACCAAGTCGATGGGATAAAGGATCCGGATAATTTTTTCCAATTGACTGGCATGGAGCTAAAACATGCGGTCATTGAAAATGTACATGAAAAAAAACTGAAAATAGAAGAATGAGAAAATAGAACGAAGAAGAAATTGAAAAAAGAAAAAGGAAGAAGAAAACATGGTTAAGAATGGCAAGACAATTGCAAAAGAGAAGAGCTCCTACTGCTATTTTTATTTATTTTGGCTGGGCAAAAAGGGATTATTGTTTTCTAAATTTTAAACAAATAACTATTTACATAAGGGTAATCTAGTAAAACAAGCAAAGGTAAATATTTTAGTACCCAAAACTTAAGCAAAGCAAAAGTTGAAGTAACATTATCTCTGAGGCACATTTCTGGTCATCTTTGAGCGCCTTCGCTAAAGCGTGTGTGATGAACCCAGTAATTATAATGAGTTGAAAGGAAGGGAGAAGCAAGAAGAATAAGAATAGAAGGGGATGAGATAGGGAAGGGGAAGAATTACAGAGGAAAGAATAGAAGGAGACTAGAAATTAGAGAGGAGAATGTATTAGAATATTCATAATCATGCCCATTACATTATTGTATTATACTATTTATAGCTAACAAACTTGATGCCTTTTGCTAGATTAGTTATAATATTCTTATTCTAGAGGCTTCCATAAAAGACTATTCTACCCCTCGTATTGCGTTTATCACATTACCGGCCGCCTGGAGTTCCACCTTGCCCTCAAGGTGGATAAAAATCAGCTTGTCCTTCCACCGTAATCAAGACAGATACAATCAGACAGTTCATAAAAAGTGGTGTGTGAGCTTGAAAAATGAATGGGTCCAAGAATGAAGTGAAACAGGTTTGAAGTGGGCTAATAATTTTGCGTAAAATGGCTTGGACTGAAGCCCAACTGTTGCCACCCTTGCTGACATCACTGCTGATATCATTGATGACATCACTGCTGCTTCCATTACCAGGTCCAAAACCCATCAGATTTCCTCCTTTCTGCTTCATTTCCCACTCATTTTCCATAAAATCCAAATACCTTAAAATAATAACCCTTGCATGCCAAAATCCTAGAAGTCTTCCTTCCAACTCAGATTCCATGCCCGCCGCCGCCGGTTCTTTTGCCTCTGCTGCCGATTCTTCTGTCCCCACCACCGCCGGCAAAACCCCATCTCCGATAACCCGTTCCATCGTAAACACTAAAAAGTTGATGAGGATAATTGGTTGAGAAGAGAATGTTGATAGATCTCCCAATTTGCACAAGTTTGTGGTCTTAAAATTAAATGGGTCTATTTTAAAGCTGCCTTTATAAAATGCCACTTGGCCCCAATTCTGATAAAGTAAATAGTGGTCTTTGCTGACATCCACTATGACACCATCATCAGCTTTAAACATGAAAGTTGAATTTTGCATTTCCAGCTGGATTCCTCTTTGCCCCCTCACTTCCCATTCTCTCTCCTTAATAAAACCCAAGAACATTATAATTTCCCTCGCCATCTCTGAGCTGCTGCCTTGACTGCCGCCGTCGATGTCGCTGGCCAACATCCTGAAATTTCCGGCGGTCTCTTCCTCCGACCAGCCACCGCCACCGCCTGCTTCTTCCTCTTTTCTCCTAATCTGAAACCCGTTTGCCCTTCTTCCCTCTTCACAACTCAAAAACCTTAAATGAATTGTTGCCATCTCTATTCTCTTCAAGTCTTCCTTTCCCTTGAACCCTAGAAATCTTTTTCCCAAAACTTCCTTCATTGACCTCTGTCTCTTGCCGGGCACCGTACAGCAATCCTCAGCCACATCTACGCCGGTCAACCTCCATTTCTTCTCTGTCTTCTTTCTGATATCGGCCTGCCATATACCCGGCCCACCGCCAGACCTAGTGGCTTGTGGGTTATGAGCCCACCATGTTTCCCGTCGCCTCTTCATTATTATTTTCTCCTTGTGCCAAAACTCGCCAGGACCTCCCCCGGATCCACCACAAGCTTCCTTCCTTTCTTTTGTCTTTATTTTCTCTTTACTGTTTTTCTCAACATTTCTCTTTTTTTTTTTTTTTATTTTTATTTTTCCCTTTTTCCACATTCTTTCTTTTTCAATTTTTCTGTCTATTAGTCTATCTTGCAACAATCGAGTTTTTCCAATTATGCTCAACTCTTTCTTTTCATTCTCCAATCTTGGTGAATAGTGGACGGTTTGGGTGGACGACATTCTGGTTTCATTTTGGCTTGGATGATTTAGGTGGGAGGACGTAAGGGTGGGTTTATGTACTAATAATGGTGTAGGTATTGGCCATGGGGTGATGGTTATGGCTGTTGAATGGGAAAATATTCTGGGTACATTTAATGAAGGATTTGGGTAGTTGGAGTTTTGTGGGAGAGCATTTCTATTTAGCAATTGATACAAGGTTTCTTGTATTTTGAGTTGATTTTCTAGGAATAAGGTTACTGATTTCTCCAGATCTGAATGTTTTGTCTCCAAGATTGTATGGTTCATTTTCATCCGTTCCTCCAACTGGGCGAATTTTTGTTTGAGGTGCTCTATGCGTTGTTGGCTAGTAGGATTGCCCATAACCAACGCCTAGAACCGAATGCTCTGATACCAATTTTGATGAACCCAGTAATTATAATGAGTTGAAAGGAAGGGAGAAGCAAGAAGAATAAGAATAGAAGGGGATGAGATAGGGAAGGGGAAGAATTACAGAGGAAAGAATAGAAGGAGACTAGAAATTAGAGAGGAGAATGAATTAGAATATTCATAATCATGCCCATTACATTATTGTATTATACTATTTATAGCTAACAAACTTGATGCCTTTTGCTAGATTAGTTATAATATTCTTATTCTAGAGGCTTCCATAAAAGACTATTCTACCCCTCGTATTGCGTTTATCACAGCGTGCCTCGAGAATGCTTTTTACAACCAACTAAAATAATGGATCCCAAAAATCTGAAACATAATATTTTTTTTTCGATCCCATCTCAAATCTAAGAAATAGTTGATTGTGCTCCTAATCCCGTTTCTTAATCCTAGTGTTTTTGATGGTATGGATAGACTATGTTGAAGATTAAATGTGATGTATGAGAGATTTCAAATAGAGTTAGTTGAATAATATTGATGAGAAGTATTTATTACTTGTTCTCTTTAGCTATATGAATATGGAATAATTAGGGAGTGACTATGAACTACTATTGCTTGCTTGTGTAGAATCATCTATTGGCCACAACTTTTGTTTATTGAAATTTCCCTACTATGTTTCGTCTTGGATGAATGTGTGTGTCCCTGTTTGACTAATTTTGGTTGTAGCCTCACTTGCTTAGGAGTACTTGAGAAACCTAAGAAGACAAGCTATAAGGATTTGGTCTTTAAACTTAACTTCAAAAAAACTTGTGATAGGGTTGTTATATTTGGATAAATTTTAGAAGGATGGCATCTTATACTTCGGTGGGTTAGGCGGATTAGTGGTTGATACCCCAGGATTGGATGTTTAGGATCTTGGATATAGTTGATGGAGCGTTGATGGCTAGATTCTAGTTGATGATTTTACGATTCTACGATTCAAAATTAGACGAACAATCCTAATCACGTAGGATGTTAATCATGGTAGGATTGTAAGATTCTACGAAGATCAATAATATGGGTGATATGATCATAATACGATCTATGATCCTACGATACAACGATCAAATTCTACAAGAGTAGTCTCAACCATAAAAATATTCTTATATTCAAGCTTTTATTCACATATAAAATATACAATAAAATACGTCATCATTGCGATTATGAATATTCATGTACTTATTTCAGTTTACAAAGGATTATTACAAATATTCGACAAAGTCAAATAAATCTTTATATACAGATTAAAACTTTAAAAAACTAATATGAAAAGATATGATTTAATTACTCTATAGCATATCAAAACATTTTTGTAGGATCTTACGATCCGGAGATCCCATTCTATCGATTTCAATCCTACTCCCTTATCGATTTTATGTAGGATTTCAATTCTAGCAACCTAGGGAGCGCTTAAAAGTGGTTAAGTAACCTTTTCTAGGGGTTTTTAACTTGAGGGTCCCCTAACCTTGTAAGGATGCTTTTGTTGAAGTAGTTGACGAGTGGGAGTTTGTTCGGTAGGTTGGTACAGTTGCTCGCCTTTCATTGGGACTTTGTTCTGGTTTCCACCTCCATCTCAGGTAGTTGGATGAGGTATGATGCTTTGTTTTTTGAAACTTGACATTGAGGCAATGGAAGCCTAAGGTTATCTTAGTTTTAATCCCTAGAAATCATTAGTGAGTGCAGATCCTGTGTGTGATTGATGTAGAGTTGTAGCATGTAGTTCATTGCTGGTTTGGATAGGGGTTATAGCTTGAAGCCTCGGTAACTTATTTTACAAGACTTGTAGAGACTGCTTTTTTTTTCAGAGGGGATTAACATTACATGACTCATCAAACCCATAGATCTTTTTAATGGATGGTTGTCAAGGAGCTTAAGTTGTGATGAGGCTGCTTTTGTTAGCGGATGGGAACATTTTTATGATCTTGCTTATCATAAGCTTTCCATGCATATAGAATCTTGCTTATCATGAAGTTTTTGCTCTTTATTATTGTTATCACTAATAAGGGCAAGATTGTGTACATTTGACCCCAAACACCATCCTAGGTTGGAGCCTTAATGGCATTTGGGGTGATGGGATGTTGTACTTTTTGCTATTTATTAAAAAAAAATCCTTTAATTGCCTTCTCTTGGAGCCTATTGGTTCAAACAATTAACACTTTTCTCTCCCTTGTGCCTCAAATTTTTATTCTTGTGAAGATCAAACTTATAACTTCTTTTTCTGGCAGTGGTGAAGGAGGATTGCTTTTTGTGATTTTGTTCTGAAATTAATTATTTAACACTTTCTTATGGCGGGATAGAGGTGGGTTGTGGGGGATAAAGAAGCCATTAATGATAGTGATTTATTTAACCTTGGAACTTAGAAGCATTTTTGGACATGTATGTGTTTGCAACTGCTTATATAGCTTTCCCTTTATAGGTGTTGTGAAATCAAAACGATCACTATGGCGTTTGAAGACTTTCACAGATTACTTCTGGTCTTTTATTAACATCATTGTCGTTTTCTTTACAACAATGTTTTCGGTGAGTATCTTATTAGGTTGCACGTTAACATGCAGTTATTCATGATTTAACTTTTGTGCTATTATCTGGATATGTAATGAACATGTTCTGAGTAACAGATGGAGAAGTCCGATGCTTATAGAAAACAATCCGGGTCCAGCAAGAAATGGGATGGTGGCGGCCCTGGTGGTGGTGGAAGGGGTCCATATGGTGGGGGTCCTCCTGGGCCACCACGTGGAGGACTAGACAACGTTCGTGGACTGAGGGATGTTCGTGGGGCAGATCATAGTAAGTTTCGTTAACCCTTCACACACTAAAATTTCAAGGCTTTTGCTTTTGTTAATTGAAAAATTCTCGTTACAGGTTCGCTTCCTGCTTGTGGTTCCTGCTGCGGCTGAATTAACACTTAAATTCTATTTCAATTTCAAGGCTGTTGTGGTTCTTATTTCTGTCACCAAAAACTTGCATTGCTTTCTGTTAAAACTGTATTGTGACATCTTTTGTATACAACTGAGAGTTTTGGCATGAATTGGATATTTGTATATTTGTGGATACGTGAAGCTACATGCCTATGTATGTTATCTCAATATATAAGCAAGCCAAGTACTATCATGGCGAATAGTTTATTGAATTTCTACTACCATGACTTACAAAACTAGTATTTATCTTTGCTAAAAAAACACAAATACGAAATGATCTGTTGACTGAGAAAAGAAGTCTCAAGTTATGACATGGGATACCCTGCTGTGGGTATGGATAATAGGAAATGATTAGCTTCTTTTCTTTCACTTCTAGTTTTGACATGTTTTGAGATATAATCAGGTATTGTAAAATGCTAATTTTTGGCTAATATAAAATTCATTTGAAAATAAAAAATTTAAATTTGGTATTCAAATTCAAGAATTGTAAAAGACACCTAAACATTTGGAATTTGCAAATTTTAATACTTGATCTATTTTTTTACATTATTATTGAACTTCTATGTAGGATTGATTTAATTTCACATTTCCAAATTTAAAATTTATCAAACATAGTATTTGAGCCAATTTAATATTTGAAAATAAATTCCAAATTGCCAAACATACTATTAGAGTAATTCTAATAGAAACACTCATCATCGAGGTAACAACATAAAGATTTATGAAAATAAGTTTTGATACAACAAATTAAAAAAGTTGACAAGAAACAGAAGTGTGTCTCATGTCGCGATCTAGTTTGCACCCTTGTAACTCTGGTTGCATCTTATGACAAGCTTCTTCCTCTTTTTACTTATTTTTGTGTTTTAAATTAAATTTTGGAAAATTTAAATTAAATTTTTAATAAATTAAAATTGGGTCAACTCATATTAAGTCATCTTATGATGCCTATTATAAAGATGACAATTGTTAATTTCCAACATTTTTATTAGTATGTATGATATGATGTCCATTATAAAATTTAATTATTTGAATTAATATTATTTCCTAAACTAACCTGTCATGTAATCAAAAGAAACAAATTAAACAATATTGTCCTATCTATCAAAGAAAGCTCTAACATGTTGACACTTGGAATTTTCCAAGTCTTTTATTATATTGTATGATTCTATCTATCAAAGAAAACTCTAACATGTTGACACTTGGAATTTTTCAAGTCTTTTATTATATTGTATGATATGATATGATTTTCTTATTTGCTCAATTAAGAGAGTATAGTTGGGGTAAATGGGAGGGAAAATGAGAGATTATGAAGGTATATTTGGGAAAAAGATTTCCAAAATAAAAAGTATTCTAAAGTGAACAAACATTTGAAACTACCCGTTATAGTAAAGTGGATAAACATGAAAGAACGGAGGGAGTAATGTCTTTATATATAGTACGAAGTAGTAAACTTTAAATTTTCTATTGTTGCATTAAGATGTAAACTGTTAATAACTTACATTATACTCCCTTTATCCTCTTTGATTTGTATCAAAGAAAAGATGGTAGTTTTTAGGAATGTGGTAATGAATGAAGAGAGAAAATGAATTGTACTGCGTGGATGAAATTAAAAGAAAGTTAAAATATATGGATGAGATTAAAAAAAGTGATGGGTCATCACCCAAAATTAGAAATGATGCAAATTAAGTGAGACGAACCAAAATAGAAAATGTTGCAAATTAAATGGGACGGTATATAATATCTATTTTGATTCAATATGATTTTTTCTATAATTATGAAATTTTTTTATCTAAATAATTAATAATTATGCTAACAAAAAATTATCAAAACAGTTTACTATATATATGAAAGTTTTAAAATTTCGTGCATTGCACGGGCATTATACTAGTAATTTGATTAAGCATTAAATAGATGACTAGAAGTCTATTATTTATTTTAAGAAATATTTAGACTTTAAGTATTGATTGATTGTTAATGTGCAATAATGCCGGATCTTAATCAAGTGTAATATTAATAGGTATAATTAGCTTAATGAGCAATAAATAAGACATAATTAAATTATTTTTAACCTAATTTTGTCTACTAATAAACTGATTGGTTGTTAGTTGTTACAGACTTACAGTGTAATTTTACCGAACCAAGTACATGATATTATTAGGTAAATTAGCTAAATGAACAATAAATAAAACATAATTAAATTTATTTTTAACATAATTTCAACTGCGAATACACTAACTTTTAAATTGGTAACGGTTAAAGTATGTACATTTTAATTTTTGGATCACTAATAATCCAATAAATTAAAAATAGTAGTAGTATTATTTACTTCAAAATTGACTTTACATATAAGGAAATTGAAACATGTGTGTAAGATTTTGTGGATTTTCTGCAAAATTAATGATAAAAATTGTCTCTTTAAAGTTGGAAATTTATCAAAATAATTAATTTAGTTAAATATCATATATACAGTTTGTAAGATTTCTGTAAACAATTATATGTACTTTTTATACATCAATTACCATGCAAATCATGATATATAAAAAATATTTTATACTATATGATATGATTACAAACCTTTTCTATTAAATTTATTGATAAATTAAATTTAAACATTCGTATATTTTACGAGCTTTTATAATAGTTGAAGTTGAACAATATTAAAGTACAAATTTAATAATACTTCATAATTATTCCTCTGTCAATAGAGATCACCACATACAACTCATAGGTAAAGGCTATATGAGAGACGAGAGTGCAATAATATTCTCAGTTTTTATTTCTCTTTTTCATTTATTTTTTTCTGCAAATTTCAATGCAAACATAAAACTCATATAATTCTAATTGCGAGTTTCTACAATTCTAAAATCTTGATATTTAATTTGAAAATTTTATATTAAGACGAATCTATCAAAATCCACATGAATATATTTTTAGAAAAATTGTTCAAAATAATCTCAACTATTGTTTATATTTTGTGATTGTTCCCCACTATTGATTATCTAAATAATCCAACGACCTTTGTATATTTTTGTTGACAACAAACCTTTTCACATTTTAAGTGCCTAATATAGGTACTTGCTAGTCGTTACACTAGCTTCTTCTTCCTTCTAATACTTTTTCGTTGTTCTACCCTATTCCACTTTGTTGGTAAGTACATAAAATAATGTGTCAAGGGGTGCTATTAGCATGAAATATACAAATGTTGGATTATCAATAGATAATCAATAGTAGGGGTTATACACAAAAAATGGAATAGGTGAGATTATTCATGTCAATTTTCAATTTTTTCCATATAAGTGGATAAGAAATCATAGTCAAAATTTGACAATAAAATTCGCAAATTCTATTTAGTAAAACATAAGAAAACAAAGGGAGTAATAATAATTACTTATTCCTCTATTCTTTTTGCTTGCACCAAACACCTTTTTGAGTAGTTAAATGTGTGTTGAATCATTTATATTTAAAAGAAATACAAAACTAAAAATTATAAAAATTAATATATTGAAAATATGCGATACAACGAACGTAATATACCACATGACTATATTTTTTTATCTTATATATTTCTATTAACAAAATTAATTATATAACTAAAAAAAATTATAAATAGTGCAAAAATTAATTTAATCAATTGAAACCAATAAAAAAAGTACTACTCAAATAGTAGTAGGTTGGTAAGTTCTATAGAGTGAAGCACATTTTCCCACGTCAATAAATCTCAGTACTCGTCCTTACTCCATCAAAATCAACCATCACTACACTTCTGTTCTCCCTAAAATTTTGTTACGAACCCGTGAATTTTAAATTAGTTACCCAAAATAATCCTATTTAAAGAAACCATGACTTAATAACAATCAATCAATCAATCACTCCTCCAAAAAGGAAACAAAATTAACCCATAACAATGGAGGTAGAAAAGGTCCAAAACATAGCCTTAAGAGGAGACACCATTCCATCGGAATTCATCAGACCAGAGAAAGAACAACCTGCAATCACAACCGTCCATGGATCCGTTCTGCAAGTCCCAACCATTGATTTAGGTGACCCGGATGAACAAAATCTGGTTCATCTTATATCAAAGGCTAGCCAAGATTGGGGTTTATTCCAGATCGTAAATCATGGGATCCCAACACAGGTTACTCAGGATTTGCAGAAAGCTGGTAAAGAATTCTTTGAATTGAGTCAAGAAGAGAAGGATGTTTATGGGAAACCTCCTGGGTATGAAGGTCCTGAAGGTTATAGTACTAATTTGGGTAAACATTCTGATGTTGTTAGGCCTTGGGTTGATCATTTGTTTCATATTATTTGGCCACCTTCTTCTATTAATTACCGGTTTTGGCCTAACAATCCTCCCTCTTATAGGTATGCATGTCTATTTTTGTTTTTACCACTTTCCTTTTGTTCTTTTCTAATAGTAGAAACTAAGAGTTTGGATTCACTACCATAATTATTTTCGATGAAATTTATAATTAAATATTGATATCAGTGTTGCGTGATTCACTAATCTTTTTGAAAATTATGAATAGAGAAAAATGAAATATAGTCGGTTTTGGACTTTCTACGGATAGAGAGTACATCTTTTTTGGTTGATTATTATTGGTATTAAACATGAATAAAGGTTGAATCTAATTTATGATCGTGCTTGTTCTATTTGAAAAAGTTGGTATTATGTGGTAATGGATAGTTAATAATATATTTGCCGATAACAACTTCATTACAATAAGAATGATATAATTTAACACATGATTTAATAGTGAGGTTCAAAACAGATCCGATGATCTGATATTAACCTAATCGTGTAATCGAATCCAATTTGATCTGACTTAAAAAATGATTTACCAATATATAAAAATCAATACGGACGCAAGATCTGATTTTAAACTGACCCGAAACACCTAATTCAATTCAACCCGATAAATGACAAAAATAAACACTTAGCTATACATACATGTGAAGAAAATAAACAAAATAATTCACTATCGTTCTCATTATTTAATACCGATAACCAAAGAAGCTGATAGTAATTTTTTTTTATGGAATGGTATGGTTTGTAGTTTTGTGTGATGTTACTAACACTAAGAGTAAAAAATGTGTTGTAGAGACGCAAATGAAGAGTATGCAAAGTACTTAAGAGGAGTAACAGAAAAGCTGATGAAATGTTGGTCAAAGGGATTAGGGTTAGAAGAAGAGGAGATAAAAGAGGCAGGGGGTGGTGAGGAAATGGTGTATCTGGCAAAGATCAATTACTATCCACCATGCCCATGTCCAGAATTAACACTAGGAGTGCCTGCTCATACTGATTTAAGCTTGTTAACAATACTTGTCCCAAATGATGTACCTGGTCTTCAAGTTTGTAGGGATGGTTTGTGGTACAATGTGGATTATATTCCTAATGCTCTCATCATTCACATTGGTGACCAACTTGAGGTACTTAGCTTTTCTTATTCTTTGTCATTACTCCCTCTGAATCAGTTTAGATGTTTCATTTCCTTATTTGGCAAAACCATACTAATTGTCTCATTTCCTTTTTTGTCTATCATTTTTTTTATCTAAATACCCCCACTTTTCTAATTTCCAATATCCAACTACCATCTTTACAATTAATTTAATCAATTAAAATACCCAACAACCACCTTTTAATGGACCCCACTCAACCCTTAAAATCCGTGAAATCCCAAATAGGACATCTAAACTGATTCGGAGCGAGTATTATTTTTTTCTAGCCTCTTTTTAGAAGTGCTCATTTCCATTGGATTTATTTAATGTGTGATTTTAACATGAGTTATGTATGAGATAATACACTTATTTTCATGAAAGTGTTTTCATCATAATTGCAAGGCAAATTCTTAATCACTGGACATCTATAATTAGACGAAGTTATTATATATTTTTAAAATATTGTAAATAGACATTAAGATGATTAAGATGATGTAAGTAGACATTTAAGATATTGAAAGTAAGCATTAATGATACGGTAAGTAAGTATTAAGAATAATGTAAGTAGGTAATAAGGATTCGGTAAGTAGCCATTAATCTTATATGGGTTTGAGATACATCCCTCAAAGAGACAGTCTTTCAAGAGACTAACTGATTCTTAATTAAGACCATCTCATCGTGAGACGACTTAATATAAGCCGATCCAATTTTTAATTTTTTAAATTCAATGATATCAACTGCTATTATTTATTTAACTGCAATGTATGTAAGTTAAATTTTGGATTGCTTGTTTGGGCCCGTCTCACGATGAGATGGTCTTATACAAGACTTGCTGTAATTTGTTAATTAATTTTTTGGTTTAGTTTGGAAAAAAATAATCAAGCTAATGAGATGTGGCTTGAAAGCTATCTTAGAGGATTGCATACCTCGTAGATGATTTCGAGATTTGACCAACAACTTAAGTCGCCTCTTGGTTTAATTATCACTCACTTCGGTCAAAATAATATTGGAAATGAAATGAGGAGGAAGTAAATGGATTTGTTTAGATTTTGGCAAAGATAATGAAATTTTTTTTTATGGGGTCTAATCATTTTCCAAAATCAAATACTTTCAACACTTATAATTACTCTCTTGTTTCATAGAGTTTTTCTATACGATTAACAAAGCTTTCAAATGATTAAAAAAGCCAAATTCAAAAGGACATATTGTAGATGATTTTTACTGGCTGACTACCTTACATTCATTTTCACATCTATTTCAAAACATTGTAATTAGTTTATTTTGATTTGTGGTTCAACCTTGTGATGTGTGAATATTGATTGCTTAATAAAATTGGAGTCCATTTCCCCAAGATTCATTTGAAGTATTGTTAGACTTGTAATTGTTGGTGACAATGACACAATAACTAAAACAAACTTGGTCAAACATACACATAACTCCGACCACTAAACTTAAAATATAGACAACAAAAATGATTGGTATTCTATGTTTTAACCTGAACTTATAAACTTTGATATATTGGTGACTATAATTTGAAAAAAAAAAATTAAACTGAGACTGTAATTTGTAAAGTTGCTAAACTTTTGAATTCCGATTTTCAATATTCACTTGTCTAAAAATACAAATTGGTATGCAATTGATGGTAATTGTGATGTGCAATGATAATTAACAGGGAGCTATTCTCAGACTCTCTTTATGAGAGACGTCTTCTAGACCCAATTTGTTATAGCTTAATGCCTATTTTTACTCTACATTATTTTATGGGCCGACCTACTTAGAGATATCTTTCAAAGAGCAGTAAGTCTCATGGGAGACGGTCTATTCTATAGACGGAATCCATGAAGCCCAGCCCAAAATATAACATAGTATATTTGGGGTTATAATAAATTATTTGGGGTTATAATAACTTATATTTAGGGTTATAGAATAGTATATTCGAGGTTATAATACCTTACATTTATAATTATAACATAATATAATTGATATTATAATAAAAAAAATCAGTCAAGGGAAATGGGCTGGCCCAATTTTGTGGTCTATCCTATAGACCGTCTCTTGTGAGATTTTGTGTTCAAAGAGACCGTCTCACACAATAATTTGTGATTAACAGGTGCTAAGCAATGGAAAATACAAGGCAGTACTGCATAGAACCACTGTAAACAAAGAGAAGACACGGATGTCATGGCCCGTTTTCATCGAACCCCCATCACAACACGAACTGGGCCCTATTCCAAAGCTCATTAATGAAGAGAATCCACCCAAATACAAAACTAAAAAGTTTGTTGATTACAAATATTGCAAGCTCAACAAGCTCCCACAGTGATTGATTTACTACTTATATTACATTTAGTTCCATTTTAATTATATTTACCTAAAACTAAAACACATCTTAGATTCATTTGTATGACCCTTTTATTATTTCGATGTCGGATGATGTTGTGATGTGGGCATGACTTACTCTTATGAATGGCTTTCCTAATACAAGGTTACTAGTTTATAATAGAAGCAATGTTTATGTTTCAATTTAACGGTCATGTTTCCTCAACTTCAATCATTTCATTTTCTTCATAATCAATCCAATGGAGTACTATTAGGAGATATGGTATTAGGTGGTAATGGATTTCTGTAAACAAAAAAACTTTTTTGTTTTGTGATCAAAGTTTCATTACCATGAGAATGATATCAAAATTTTGATAAAATTTTATTTTATACTATAAAACATTCTCATTACCTCTATTTGATACCACTAACCAAACGAGCTGTAAATGTCACGCAGTGAAATGTGGAGCCGAGGAAGACCTAAGAAAACGTGGGTTAAGAAAAATAAGAACGACATGAGTGAAGCACCACTCCAATGATTAAATTTTATAAATAAACTATATTCTAATGTAATTGGATTTAATCTATATAATTAAAAACTCTAAAATATTGAAATTACCCAATTCTCATGTGAACGATGATTACTACTCAATCATAAATCATAAATCATCATATCATACAATATTATAATTTTGATGTTAAATGACAAATGACAATCTAATAGCCATTTGCCAATTAATGCATCAAAATTAATGGTGATTTAATTATAAAATACATAGAATCTCAATATATTAAATGGTTTTACAATTTGAAATTATTAAATCATTGCAATAATACTATCCTATTCTTTTGAAAATATTATGAGGTATCAAAAAAAATCTAAAATTTTCCTTTAATACAAAAAATAATAAGATTGTTAAAAAATTTATAAAAATAATTACAACATACTCCCTCCGTTCTTTTTTGTTCTTCCCATTTACCTTTTGTACGGTTTTCAAAGCAACTTTCGAGCCTAAATATCTCTAAATACGCCTTATAAAAAATTATAAAAAATATATGATAAAAAAGTATACATTAAGACGAATCTAAGGAGATCTCATATGGATATATTTTATCATCTATAAATATTTTAAAAATCTTAACCAAATTTCTCTCTCCTAAAATGAAATATTCTAAATGGGAAGAACAAAAAAGAACGGAGAGAGTACATTATTACAATCAAAGTAATTAGATTACTTTAATTGTAATCTAATTACAATATTTTCCTTTAATACAATATGTTGTACCGTCAAAATAATTAACTTCCGGTAACATTAGAAAATATTTTTGTAATGACAATATATTATTCCATCTAAAATGGATTGAGTTTTTACGTTGTTATATTAATTCAATTATATATTATTATTACATTTTTTTAATTATTATTATTTCATAATAATAATATGCAAATTTTTTTGATTACTGTATTACTCTTTTATTTAATTAGTTAGTCAGTGAGCCAATATATTTTTATAAACAATTACTCAAAATAAATAATTTCCAATAATATCAGAAAATGTTTTTGGTAAATGACATTGTATTTTTTTTTTTGAAATTAATGACATTATATTAATATTACTTTTTAAACTATTATAATTTCATAATAATGATATGCAAATTTTTTTAATTTTTAATTTTTCTTTTATTTAATTATTTATTGAGCCATTATAATTTTATAAACCATTTGAATATATTCTTAAATATTATTTATTGAACTAAAGTTTCATAAGATAATATGCAATTGTACAATTACTTAAAATTTATGTTTTAAAAAAATTTACTCTACAAATTCCGTGCAATGCATGGGGTTTATATACTAGTATACTATTAATTTTGTTGTATAGGAGCAAAAAGGCAGTTTTATGAGGAGCTTGTCATTTGTCTTTTTTAATTGGACGGTAATAATAGAATTTTCCTAATTTGCATTTTTATTCTTACTATATTTAGAAATTTGTAATTTTTATAAAACTTATGCATTAATAGATGTAATAAACCACAATTATTTACACTATTAAATTAAAATTTAAAGAACAATATATATGGTCTAATAAAATATATATTCTCTGATAAAATAGTGACATTACACTACAAAGAAAATTATACAGTAGATAAATTACATTTATTTCATTGTAATTGATATTACACTATATATAACATGCAGAATTACATTGCGTATAAAAATCAATTGCAACATATTTGCCCTTTTTCCAACAATTTTTCTTTAAAACTGAAATGACCTAAAATCAGTCGTTTAAATTGTTAGACTACCATAATTTTCGTTTTTTCCAACAATTTTACGCCGTCGTTTCCAGAGTAACTAGCAGTAAATGACTAAGAATTTTAATATGCGACAAGAATAGTGAAATATGTCATCGTACTGAGATTGGAGTGTATAAAGAAGTATTTCAAATCCTATAACTCTTTATTAACAAGATATCTATTAATCTAAAATTTCATTAAAATATTAGTGTATTTAAAAATCCGTGTAGTATAAGGGGTTCTATACTAGTATTATATACTATTAATTTTGTTGTATAGGAGCAAAAAGGCAGTTTTATGAGGAGCTTGCCATTTGTCTTTTTTTAATTGGACGGTAATAATAGAATTTTCCTAATTTGCATTTTTATTCTTACTATATTTAGAAATTTGTAATTTTTATAAAACTTATGCATTAATAGATGTAATAAACCACAATTATTTACACTATTAAATTAAAATTTAAAGAACAATATATATGGTCTAATAAAATATATATTCTCTGATAAAATACTGACATTACACTACAAAGAAAATTACACAGTAGATAAATTACATTTATTTCATTGTAATTGATATTACACTATATATAACATGCAGAATTACATTGCGTATAAAAATCAATTGCAACATATTTGCCCTTTTTCCAACAATTTTTCTTTAAAACTGAAATGACCTAAAATCAGTCGTTTAAATTGTTAGACTACCATAATTTTCGTTTTTTCCAACAATTTTACGCCGTCGTTTCCAGAGTAACTAGCAGTAAATGACTAAGAATTTTGATATGCGACAAGAATAGTGAAATATGTCATCGTACTGATATTGAAGTGTATAAAGAAGTATTTCAAATCCTATAACTCTTTATTAACAAGATATCTATTAATCTAAAATTTCATTAAAATATTAGTGTATTTAAAAATCCGTGTATTATACGGGGTTCCTATACTAGTATTAATAATTTAATTATGGGTCAAATACGTAAAGAAAACTAATCTATGCTAATTTCAAGTTCTCGGCTTATCAATTAATTAGCTAATTAGTACTCCAAGTCTCATACTCTCACTGTATTGATCATAAGGTAAACAACGATAATTAATTCATATATTTTATAAACATTTTTGCAATTAAATCCAATCCATAATTAAATTGAGATATATCTCCCTATTTCAGAAACTAATCTACTCACTATCGTGAATTCGTCATAATAGACATAAAACTTCATATAAAATCCAAAACATACTTTTAGACATTAATTATATAATGCAAGGAATGAAAATAAAAAGCAACTCATGACTAAAATAAATTGAAAAACATATATATATATATATATATATATATATATATATATATATATATATATATATATATATATATATATATATATATATATATATATATATATATATATATATATATATATATATATATATATATATATATATATATATATATATATATATATATATATATATATATATATATATATATATATATATATATATATATTAAATCCTTATTATCTTTGATTAAGCTAATCAAAAAATTAAGGAAACTAGAAATTACTAAACGCTGAATTGAGATGATTTAAACAAGATCTCATATGCCTAGCTATATCATAACCTATAGATTACCGACCATATGAAAATCAATTTGCTTAATGAATAGTATCGAAGTCAACATAGGTGCAAGTAAAAAAATAGAGGAAGTACAACATTTTTCTGCACGTAATATATACTCCCTCTGTTCCTTTCGGTTTGTCCACTTGAAGTTTGTTCGTTTTTAGAAAGAAAAATTTAAATTAGATTTTTATAATATGTAATTTTTTTTAATTAATGTGAGATCTTGATGATAAAATATATATTCATGTGAGATCTTGTTAGATTTGTCTTAATGTAAAGTTTTTTAATATGTAATTTTTATAATTTTTTATGATATATACTTAGCGATATTAAGGTTTAAAATTTGCTAAAAAATGCATGCAAAAGGTAAAGAAGACAAATAAAAAGGAACGGAGGGAGTATAATATATTTTAGTACAAAATATTTTTATTTTGATCAAATGAATTTTATGAAAATTACATACCATTTAGAATAAAACTAATTTATAAAAAAAATAAGCCAAGATCTCACATACTTCCTATGTTCCATATTATTTGTAACATTGGCAAAAATGATATTATTCATTCATCACTCTTAATTTCTGATTAATTTTTTAATGTATAGCTTAAACTATAGTTAGGTGAAATTTTTTTGAATCGTCTCATTGCAAAAGTTATATTATTAATATTAAATGTTTATAATTTTTTATTATACAGAATTAGAGATATCAAAGATTGAATAAGTACATCAAATTGCATGAAAAAGTAAATGTTGTATGTAAATTGGAATGAAGAAAGTATTTCTTATAAGGGCCATAGGTAATACATTTGAATGAACTTTATGAGAAAAATGAGATAATTAAAATTGAATAAGTATAGGTATAAGGTATAACCATCAAGGTAGCCAAAAGTCTTTTTAACCTAAAATACTCTAATTTTACATTTTAATTGCCACATGCCAAACAAACTATAATAAATTTATGAAAAAACTCAAAAGGCAGACTTCAGGTAAGGGACGTCCCTATCCCCCCGCTTCTGTGCCCTATCTTTCTCTACTGATATTCCATTCTCTCTTAATTAGTACCGGCTACGTGCTAGTATTAGAAATTACTTCCTCTGTTCCCTATTGATGTTCCCATAGGGAATGTTTACGGGAATTAAGAAAATTGGAATCTTTTAAATAGTGGAGATATTATTTTATTGAATAATAAATTTGATGGAGGAAAAGTGAGGACCACAAATATCAAAAAAAATATTTTAAAAAAGTTAGTGGAAAAAAATATGAGGACCACAACTAATTTAAAAATGTTTTTATGAAGTTAGTGGAAAACATGTGGGGACCATAAGGAATATAAAAATGTTAAATAGAGTTAGTAGAAGATATGTGGACCCATAATCAATATTAAAATATTAAAATTATGATGGTTGAGGTTATTTTTGTCCAAAATTTGTGATATAAATGGAAAGATTCCTTATGGTAACAACAATTGGAACATCTCAAAATGAAAAGTGGGAACTTCTTTAAGGAACGGAGGGAGTAACATTTTTTTTGAAGTACACTATTAGATTTTAACATAGTTCCTCCTTCAATTTACTCGAACATTAGAAATACTAATTATTTATATTCATCTCAAAAAAATACTACTTACCTCCTATTCAATTTAAATGTCTCATATTTTTTTAGCACTATTTACATATCACTCTTAATTTGTATTTTACTTTTAATCTATAAGTTAAAACATAGTCATGTGAGATCTTGTTTAATTCGTCTCAATACAAGGATTATTAATATCAAATTTTTATAATTTTAATTAAAAATAATTCAAGATATTAAGGGTTAAAATGTTGCATCGGCAAGTGTGAAAAAAATTAAATGCGACATTTAGACTCAATAGGAGGGATTATTATTTATTTTCGTTAATTTTTAATTTATAAGTTAAAACACTCAAGTGAAATCTTATTTGATTCATCTCGATATAAAATTATTAATATTACATTTTTTTTAAATTTTTATCATGCATAATTTTTGAACGAGAAAAAATTATGTGTGATAAAAATATTACAAAATTTGATATTAATAATCTTTGTATCGAGACGAATCAAACAAGATTTCACTTGAGTGTTCAAAATTGAAATTAAGAATTGAATTGATCACTTTTAATTTTTATTGACATTATTTTGTTTAGGGGTACCCGGTTAGTTTGGTACCTATTTTAACGGCCCGTTTCCCGGCTCGATTTATCCAGATAAATTGGGCCGAGACAATGGATACTCGATTTTATTTGTCACATTTTTTGGCATTCAAGTAGAAATTATTGAAATTATTAGATTGTTCACAATTTTTGAGTATTGATCAAGAGTTACTGAAATTACTCTAAAAATGAAGTGTGGAAGGAGATTAAAGAGGATAAGGACACCAAGAAAGCTAAAATGAAGAAGTCCGACAATAGCGGTCCATTTGGTTAGGGATATTAAATGATGATAATGGAAGTGATTTATGGTGTAGAATTTCATCAAAAGTGAAACATCATTTCTAATGAAATTAAGATCACAAATTTTTTTTTTTTACAAATTTTTAATACCACTTTTTTACTACTCAGAAAATATACTTCCTTCATTCTAAAATATTTGCTACTTTGATTTTGACACTATAAATCGTTTAAGCTTATTACTTTGCAACTAATGTAAAAAATATAGTCAATTGGAATTTGCTTGGATCGTCGAAACGCATATTTTAATAATATTAACTTGTTATAAATTTTGATTTGTATATGTCAATATATAAATGATCAAAATAACGCATTGTACAGCGTAAAAAAGTCAAATATAATAAGTATAGAAAATAGAAAAAGTAGCTAGTTATATTAAGTAAAAGTACACCTTATATTAATGATACAAGATTAATTTCTGTAATCTCTCTCAATAATTTTACTACTGAATGTTGAATAATAATGTTATAGAACAATGTAGAACCAAGGTAATATTTTTCTATTACGCTTGAGCAGAGTAACCAATCTTAAAATTTTTGTTTTGATTCGAGTAAGTTTAAAATCTGATTTTTTGTCCATAATAATTTTTAAATAACTGCAAAATTAATTTGAAGTCAAGTCAGAATCAAACTTTATTACAAAGTCGATTAAATATCTAATCGTCTAATTTATTTATTAACACTTCAATTTCATTACTCCACTACTCCTCAACAATATGTGACTTTATTAATGTCCTAATTGCGAAGTTCCTACTTACCTGATTTTCCAAGCAAACAAAACCATGAAAAAAGCAAATTTTCTCTCTCTACAGATATTCCATTTTCTCTCTCTTAATTAGTACCTACTACCTAGTAGTAGCTAGTATTAGAATTAGAAATTAATTAATATATTTTTTTTAGATAGTATTCGAATTTAATATAGTTCCTCCTTCAGTTTACTTGAACATCAGAAATCATACTTACTTTATATTCTATTTATTTTCATTTCAAAAAAAAATACTATTGTTTATTTTTCTAAATTTTTAATCTATAAATTAAAACATAGTAAATTAAAATACTATTAATCGTTTAAACTTATTTTATAATGTGAAGTTAAGTCGAAATCAAACTTAATTACAAAGTCGATTAAATTTATTCATCTTGTATGTTTGATCATATTATAAAATTTAATTTATAATAGTAAAAACACATTAAATATTTAGAATGTTAATGACAATATATGAATATTCTTTTCCAATTTGTCCTTTACATTTAATTTGCTGATTAATAAGTAAGACAATATAGTTCTCAAAAAAAAGTAAGACAATATATATAGAAGCATTAAAAAAAAAACTCCATCCTTCTCAAAACAAATTAATTACCATCACTGCTAGAGCTCTTATTATAATCTAACAACTCCGGTGAACGATGTATCCAATCTGGAAATTTCTCATCAAACAAAGTTTTCTTGTCTTTAAGTAATTCTTCCTCCCTTAGTTTACTTGCTACAATGACTCTTGTTTCTATTCCATATTCCTTCTTTTGCCGCTTAACCTCCATCAAAATACACTTGAGATCCCTTTCAGAAGTGGATTCATGTATCCATATATTCGTAGATGATGATTCAATTAAAGTGAAAATAACATCAAACTCACTGTAACTCGTAATTGTCACCATTTCCAAACTGTCCAATTTTTCACGTTTCTTCTCGGATTCTTGATAGGCTTCCGTAAGTTTCTCCTCGAGCTCATCAAGATGTTCGGTTAATTTTGCATTTAAAATTACATCATCTTCTTCACTATCATATCCTCCTTCAATCTTATTCTTAAGTTTAACATCTACTTGCATTTTACTTATCTTCATCTCAATTCTCTGAACATCGCGAATTTGTTCAGTGGTAGGAGATGGAGGAGGATCAGAACATATTTTGAAAGGAGGATAAGAATATTAACCCACTGCTGCTGTGCTTGCATGCTCACTGTTGAGCTATACGGTTATAACAAGAAATTATTCTTCTTCTCCTTTTCTTGACAGCTGTCCAAAGTTGTTAAAGCTACTATTCTAGAATGTAGTAGTACTTACTTTTTGTCCTATATATATCTTATAATGAGCTGGTTTAATACTCAATACAAACACACAAAAGTACACAGCAATTACATTATTTTCTTTGAGTAAATTGTGGAATATGCAAGACTAAAAGTGTCTTCATGGTATCAGAGCAGCATATTCCAAAAATGTTCCTGTACTAGCCCATCCCTTTCTTCTTTCTGTTAAACCTTTCCCTGCATCATGACAGAACCTTCGGGATCTGCCATTATTGAACCCACAAGCCCCTTGTATTTACACCCATCCGATGGGATTACCTCTATATCCGTTGAAAAACTTACTGGAACCACAAATTATAGAAGCTGGCGTCGGTCTTTGGAGATTGGGTTAGCCTCTAAACGAAAACTGGGTTTTGTGAATGGAACCCTCAAGCGTGATCCATCAAATGCGGTCAAGCAAGAAGCATGGGATACTTGCAATAGTATGATTATCTCATGGATACTAAACAATGTTGCTGAATCTATCAAAAAATCGGTTATGTTTCTTGATAGTGCTCATGCCATTTGGGATCATTTAGAAAAGCGGTTCTCCGTCGTTAATGGTGCACGAAAATATCAACTTAATCGAGCTATTTTCACAATTAAACAAGTTGAACGGGCCTTGTCGGAGTATTATATTGAGATGAAAGCATTATGGGAGGAGATTGAGAGCCTAAATGCTTTGCCCACCCTCACTGAGATCTCTGAAGAGGTTAGAATTTTTTTGGCTGCTTTTCGTACTCAACAAACGAAACAAAAATTGTTTCAATTTTTAAATAGGTTAAATGATTCATACTCTACTCATAGGAGTCACATTTTACTCATGCAACCCCTTCCTAGTGTTGATATGGCATATAACTTGCTACAGCAGGAGGAGAGTCAGCGAGTTGTCCTTAGTGGTAAAGTAAACTCTGAGGCTTTGGTCATGTATGGAAAGAGTAGTGAGGATATTGTGTGTAATGCATGTGGCAAAACTGGTCATTCAAAGGATCGTTGTTGGACTGTCGTGGGTTTCCCTTCATGGCATACTCAGTCTCAATCCCCATCCACCAGAGGTCGTGGTAATTTGGGTCGAGGACGGGGGGGCAGGTTTATTTCACGAGCAGTGCGAGGAGGCCGTACCCATCGATCATACAGTAATGAAGTCAGCACTACCTCTTCCCTTAGTCCATCCCAAATTGAGCAACTTCTCAAACTGTTACCATCTCCTACTCAATCCTCTTCTTAACCTGAGGAGGAATTTGACTCCTTATATGCGGGCATGGCTACCTGCTACACCGCTCTCACCACCCCCTTACCTTGGATTCTGGACTCGGGAGCTTCGGACCATATGACGGGAAACTTATCTCTCCTTACCTCTACCATACAACTCTCTTATCCTACCAAAATCACTCTACCAAATGGTCACACCTCCTCTATTACTAGCTCTGGCACTGTGCATCTTACTCCCACGCTTACTCTATTTCATGTCCTATATGTTCCTGTATTCCATCATAACCTCCTCTCTATTCCCAAACTTGCTCAGGATACTGATTCTCATATCATATTCTCTTCTGACTCTTGCTACATGCTACCCAAAAATACTACCACTCCTCTTCTCTTTGGCAAACTACATAATGGGTTGTACTACTTCCATCCTCCAACTCACTCCTCCCTAAACACTGCCCTTACCATACCCCCTCACCTTCCCTCTCCACCAATGTCGTCCCCTGCTCACCTATGGCATTGTAGGTTGGGCCATGCTCCCTTTGCCAAACTCTCTCACATTCCTCATATTCCTCACTCTCCCACAGAAACTTGCCATACATGTCCCCTAGCTAAATTCACCAAACTCCCATATCCTACTAGCTCCTCACGAGCTCCTGATCTTTTTCACCTCATTCATTTGGATATTTGGGGCCCATACAAAATCCCTAGCCGAGGTCACCACAAATACTTTCTAACCCTTGTTGATGATTACTCACGTACCACGTGGGTCTCCCTTCTCAAATTCAAATCCGAAGCCTTCCAAATTATTCAGACATTTGTGCATATGGCTAAGAATCAGTTTGGTAAGCTTGTTAAGGTCATCCGGTCCGATAATGCATTAGAACTTTCTGACTCCCAGTGTCTTGCTTTTTACTCAAATCAAGGTATTATTCACCAAACATCATGTGTTTATCGCCCCCAACAAAATGGTAGAGTTGAGCACAAGCATCGCAATCTCCTTGAAATGGCCTGTGCCTTGCGTTTCCAAGCTAATCTTCCTCTCTCTTTTTGGGGTGATTGCGTGCTTGCTGCTGCCCATATCATCAACCGTTTGCCTACACCTCTCTTACAAAATCAAACTCCTTACAGTATGCTGCATAATACACCTCCTCCTTATTCCCACTTAATGGTTTTTGGGTGTTTGGCCTTTGCTAGTAATCTGTTGCCCTCTTCAGACAAGTTTGCTGTTCTGGTGTTCCGTGTCTATTTATTGGCTACCCATCTACTCAAAAAGGCTACAAATTATATAATCTTCTCACCCATTCCTCTTTTGTCAGTCGTGATGTTCGATTTTTTGAACATATCCTTCCTTACCAATTGTTTTCCTCTTCTACTAACAAGTCACCCTCCATAGATACATCCATTCTTATTACTCCAGCCCCTTCTGATCTTCTGCCTACTAATACTTCTCTTGTTTCTTCTCCTACAGGTACTGCTCCTGCTCCTGCTCCACCTAATACTTCTGACCCCCCTCTTCGCAAATCTTATCGAGCTCACTCAAAACCAGCTTGGCATTCGGATTATGCCATGTCCACTGCCCTAGCCTCTTTACCACCTACCAAAATCAACACAACCACCCCCACATCTGTATCTCACTCCTATTTCTGTTTTTTGGCTCACACTCTCCAAAATAAAGACCCTCTCCACTTTAAACATGCGGTTATTCATCCACATTGGGTAAATGCCATGAGTGATGAGCTCAACTCACTTGAACTCAATAATACTAGGGAGGTCACTTCTCTTCCCCCTAACAAAAAGGCAATCGGATGTAAATGGCTCTACAAGACGAAATTCAATGCCGATGGGAGCCTTGATAAATATAAGGCATGGTTGGTTATCTTAGGAAATCATCAAAGACCCGTGGTGGACTATGATCAAACCTTTGCTCCTGTGGCTAAAATGACCACCGTTCGTGCTCTTTTGGCCGTAGCTGCTCTTAATGGCTGGTCTGTGGAACAAATGGATGTTAAAAACGCATTTTTGCATGGTGATCTTGATGAAGTTGTGTATATGAAATTACCACCTGGGTACACTACTCTTGGCTCTCGGATTACTGTTCCCATTGAGGGGGAGTCTCTCACTGTCTCTCCTACATCTACATTGGTTTGCAAACTCGTCAAATCCCTCTATGGCCTAAAGCAAGCTCCACGTCAATGGTTCTCCAAGCTCAGTTTTGCCCTTCTCTCTCACAACTTTACCCAATCAAAGAATGACTACAGTTTGTTCTTCAAACGTACTACTGATGCTTTTACCATCGTACTTGTCTATGTAGATGATTTGTTGATTGCTGGAAATAGTAATGAGGCTATCAAGGCCACTAAGCAATTTTTGCACTCTTCTTTTCACATGAAGGACATGGGTCCGGTTCGATATTTCTTAGGTTTGGAGGTGGATCGCACTCCTCATGGCTATTTTATGTCTCAAAGGAAATATATACACGATCTTCTTCAAGAATATGGGCTGCTCAATTGCAAGCCGGTTCGTTTACCCATGGCTGCCCAGCACAAATTAAACATACAAACTGGAGTTCCTCTTGATAATCCTGAACCTTTTCAGAGATTAAATGGTAGGCTTATTTATCTCACTATTTCACGACCCGACATCTCATTTACCGTCCACTCTCTCAGCAAATTCATGCATCAGCCTACTGCTCCTCTTTATCAGGCCGCTCTTCGTGTCCTTCGTTATCTCAAGGGTTCCCCACAGCAAGGCATTCTCTTTGCAAATACTTCCACAGCCTCCCTTCATGCTTATTGTGATAGTGACTGGGCGGGATGTCCCTCCACTCGTAAGTCTACCACTGGTTTTTGTATTATGTTGGGTGATTCTCCTCTTTCTTGGAAATCCAAGCGACAAACGGTAGTAGCTCGTAGTAGTGCGGAAGCGGAATATCGAGCTATGGCTATGACAACTTGTGAGGTTCTCTAGGTCAAACAATTGCTAAAAGATTTAGGGGTGCATGACACTGGTCCAACTCCTCTATTCTGTGACAATCGAGCTGCTCTTGCAATTGCTGCCAACCCCGTCTATCATGAACGAGTGAAGCACATTGACATTGATTGCCACTTTATTCGAGATCACGTGGCGTCTAAGACCATCACTCCATCATATATTCCCTCGTCTCACCAACTGGCTGATGTGTTCACTAAGGTCCTTCCTACTGCTCAACAACATCGCCTTCTTACCAAGCTTGGTGTTCATCCTTCCACTGCGCTTGAGGGGGAGTATTAACCCACTGCTGCTGTGCTTGCATGCTCACTGTTGAGCTATACGGTTATAACAAGAAATTATTCTTCTTCTCCTTTTCTTGACAGTTGTCCAAAGTTGTTAAAGCTACTATTCTAGAAAGTAGTAGTACTTACTTTTTGTCCTATATATATCTTGTAATGAGCTGATTTAATACTCAATACAAACACACAAAAGTACACAGCAATTACATCATTTTCTTTGAGTAAATTGTGGAATATGCAAGACTAAAAGTGTCTTCAAAGAAACGTCTTTAAACTCATCAGATGAACTTGAGGTTGATGATGAAAATGGTGAGCTGGGGAGAGGTAAGGGTGATGATACAACTGTTGAGTTAGGGACAGGTTGAGGTGAGGATGATAATAGTGAGTTAGGGTGAGGTTGAGGAGGTGTTGAGTTAGGGGAGGTTGGTGTTTCTGATGGTGACGCCATTACTGTACATTAAACCAAAACCAAATAAGAGGAATTTTCAGGAAGGTTAACACCAAAATGAATATTGGTATAAGTATATATAGGAATGAGGCAGTGCACATTACTAGTGTATGGGTTGATTCTAAAATTTGAAACTAATTTTGTGAAATTTATTAATTATTATATTTTAAAAAAAAATTCTGACACCTTTAAACAAACTAACCAATTCTCTAACAAACCAATTACTCATATCACATACTCCATGTCTCCATAATTTTTTGTCATATTGATATTTAAATATATTGATTTGGATTTCTCAACCGGTAGAAATTGAGGGTAATTCTATTACAGAAATGTTCTTTCTTGTTATTCATAATGATGAGGTATGTGGAACAAATGGCTGGTCTTAATGGCTGGTCTGTGGAACAAATGGATGTTAAAAACGCATTTTTGCATGGTGATCTTGATGAAGTTGTGTATATGAAATTACCACCTGGGTACACTACTCTTGGCTCTCGGATTACTGTTCCCATTGAGGGGGAGTCTCTCACTGTCTCTCCTACATCTACATTGGTTTGCAAATTCGTCAAATCCCTCTATGGCCTAAAGCAAGCTCCACGTCAATGGTTCTCCAAGCACAGTAATGCCCTTCTCTCTCACAACTTTACCCAATCATAGAATGACTACAGTTTGTTCTTCAAACGTACTACTGATGCTTTTACCATCGTACTTGTCTATGTAGATGATTTGTTGATTGCTGGAAATAGTAATGAGGCTATCAAGGCCACTAAGCAATTTTTGCACTCTTCTTTTCACATGAAGGACATGGGTCCGGTTCGATATTTCTTAGGTTTGGAGGTGGATCGCACTCCTCATGGCTATTTTATGTCTCAAAGGAAATATATACACGATCTTCTTCAAGAATATGGGCTGCTCAATTGCAAGCCGGTTCGTTTACCCATGGCTGCCCAGCACAAATTAAACATACAAACTGGAGTTCCTCTTGATAATCCTGAACCTTTTCAGAGATTAAATGGTAGGCTTATTTATCTCACTATTTCACGACCCGACATCTCATTTACCGTCCACTCTCTCAGCAAATTCATGCATCAGCCTACTGCTCCTCTTTATCAGGCCGCTCTTCGTGTCCTTCGTTATCTCAAGGGTTCCCCACAGCAAGGCATTCTCTTTGCAAATACTTCCACAGCCTCCCTTCATGCTTATTGTGATAGTGACTGGGCGGGATGTCCCTCCACTCGTAAGTCTACCACTGGTTTTTGTATTATGTTGGGTGATTCTCCTCTTTCTTGGAAATCCAAGCGACAAACGGTAGCAGCTCGTAGTAGTGCGGAAGCGGAATATCGAGCTATGGCTATGACAACTTGTGAGGTTCTCTAGGTCAAACAATTGCTAAAAGATTTAGGGGTGCATGACACTGGTCCAACTCCTCTATTCTGTGACAATCGAGCTGCTCTTGCAATTGCTGCCAACCCCGTCTATCATGAACGAGTGAAGCACATTGACATTGATTGCCACTTTATTCGAGATCACGTGGCGTCTAAGACCATCACTCCATCATATATTCCCTCGTCTCACCAACTGGCTGATGTGTTCACTAAGGTCCTTCCTACTGCTCAACAACATCGCCTTCTTACCAAGCTTGGTGTTCATCCTTCCACTGCGCTTGAGGGGGAGTATTAACCCACTGCTGCTGTGCTTGCATGCTCACTGTTGAGCTATACGGTTATAACAAGAAATTATTCTTCTTCTCCTTTTCTTGACAGTTGTCCAAAGTTGTTAAAGCTACTATTCTAGAAAGTAGTAGTACTTACTTTTTGTCCTATATATATCTTGTAATGAGCTGATTTAATACTCAATACAAACACACAAAAGTACACAGCAATTACATCATTTTCTTTGAGTAAATTGTGGAATATGCAAGACTAAAAGTGTCTTCAAAGAAACGTCTTTAAACTCATCAGATGAACTTGAGGTTGATGATGAAAATGGTGAGCTGGGGAGAGGTAAGGGTGATGATACAACTGTTGAGTTAGGGACAGGTTGAGGTGAGGATGATAATAGTGAGTTAGGGTGAGGTTGAGGAGGTGTTGAGTTAGGGGAGGTTGGTGTTTCTGATGGTGACGCCATTACTGTACATTAAACCAAAACCAAATAAGAGGAATTTTCAGGAAGGTTAACACCAAAATGAATATTGGTATAAGTATATATAGGAATGAGGCAGTGCACATTACTAGTGTAAGGGTTGATTCTAAAATTTGAAACTAATTTTGTGAAATTTATTAATTATTATATTTTAAAAAAAAATTCTGACACCTTTAAACAAACTAACCAATTCTCTAACAAACCAATTACTCATATCACATACTCCATGTCTCCATAATTTTTTGTCATATTGATATTTAAATATATTGATTTGGATTTCTCAACCGGTAGAAATTGAGGGTAATTCTATTACAGAAATGTTCTTTCTTGTTATTCATAATGATGAGGTATGTGGAACAAATGGCTGGTCTTAATGGCTGGTCTGTGGAACAAATGGATGTTAAAAACGCATTTTTGCATGGTGATCTTGATGAAGTTGTGTATATGAAATTACCACCTGGGTACACTACTCTTGGCTCTCGGATTACTGTTCCCATTGAGGGGGAGTCTCTCACTGTCTCTCCTACATCTACATTGGTTTGCAAATTCGTCAAATCCCTCTATGGCCTAAAGCAAGCTCCACGTCAATGGTTCTCCAAGCACAGTAATGCCCTTCTCTCTCACAACTTTACCCAATCATAGAATGACTACAGTTTGTTCTTCAAACGTACTACTGATGCTTTTACCATCGTACTTGTCTATGTAGATGATTTGTTGATTGCTGGAAATAGTAATGAGGCTATCAAGGCCACTAAGCAATTTTTGCACTCTTCTTTTCACATGAAGGACATGGGTCCGGTTCGATATTTCTTAGGTTTGGAGGTGGATCGCACTCCTCATGGCTATTTTATGTCTCAAAGGAAATATATACACGATCTTCTTCAAGAATATGGGCTGCTCAATTGCAAGCCGGTTCGTTTACCCATGGCTGCCCAGCACAAATTAAACATACAAACTGGAGTTCCTCTTGATAATCCTGAACCTTTTCAGAGATTAAATGGTAGGCTTATTTATCTCACTATTTCACGACCCGACATCTCATTTACCGTCCACTCTCTCAGCAAATTCATGCATCAGCCTACTGCTCCTCTTTATCAGGCCGCTCTTCGTGTCCTTCGTTATCTCAAGGGTTCCCCACAGCAAGGCATTCTCTTTGCAAATACTTCCACAGCCTCCCTTCATGCTTATTGTGATAGTGACTGGGCGGGATGTCCCTCCACTCGTAAGTCTACCACTGGTTTTTGTATTATGTTGGGTGATTCTCCTCTTTCTTGGAAATCCAAGCGACAAACGGTAGTAGCTCGTAGTAGTGCGGAAGCGGAATATCGAGCTATGGCTATGACAACTTGTGAGGTTCTCTGGGTCAAACAATTGCTAAAAGATTTAGGGGTGCATGACACTGGTCCAACTCCTCTATTCTGTGACAATCGAGCTGCTCTTGCAATTGCTGCCAACCCCGTCTATCATGAACGAGTGAAGCACATTGACATTGATTGCCACTTTATTCGAGATCACGTGGCGTCTAAGACCATCACTCCATCATATATTCCCTCGTCTCACCAACTGGCTGATGTGTTCACTAAGGTCCTTCCTACTGCTCAACAACATCGCCTTCTTACCAAGCTTGGTGTTCATCCTTCCACTACGCTTGAGGGGGAGTATTAACCCACTGCTGCTGTGCTTGCATGCTCACTGTTGAGCTATACGGTTATAACAAGAAATTATTCTTCTTCTCCTTTTCTTGACAGTTGTCCAAAGTTGTTAAAGCTACTATTCTAGAAAGTAGTAGTACTTACTTTTTGTCCTATATATATCTTGTAATGAGCTGATTTAATACTCAATACAAACACACAAAAGTACACAGCAATTACATCATTTTCTTTGAGTAAATTGTGGAATATGCAAGACTAAAAGTGTCTTCAAAGAAACGTCTTTAAACTCATCAGATGAACTTGAGGTTGATGATGAAAATGGTGAGCTGGGGAGAGGTAAGGGTGATGATACAACTGTTGAGTTAGGGACAGGTTGAGGTGAGGATGATAATAGTGAGTTAGGGTGAGGTTGAGGAGGTGTTGAGTTAGGGGAGGTTGGTGTTTCTGATGGTGACGCCATTACTGTACATTAAACCAAAACCAAATAAGAGGAATTTTCAGGAAGGTTAACACCAAAATGAATATTGGTATAAGTATATATAGGAATGAGGCAGTGCACATTACTAGTTTATGGGTTGATTCTAAAATTTGAAACTAATTTTGTGAAATTTATTAATTATTATATTTTAAAAAAAAATTCTGACACCTTTAAACAAACTAACCAATTCTCTAACAAACCAATTACTCATATCACATACTCCATGTCTCCATAATTTTTTGTTATATTGATATTTAAATATATTGATTTGGATTTCTCAACCGGTAGAAATTGAGGGTAATTCTATTACAGAAGATGTTCTTTCTTGTTATTCATAATGATGAGGTATGTGGAACAAATGGCTGGTCTTAATGGCTGGTCTGTGGAACAAATGGATGTTAAAAACGCATTTTTGCATGGTGATCTTGATGAAGTTGTGTATATGAAATTACCACCTGGGTACACTACTCTTGGCTCTCGGATTACTGTTCCCATTGAGGGGGAGTCTCTCACTGTCTCTCCTACATCTACATTGGTTTGCAAATTCGTCAAATCCTTCTATGGCCTAAAGCAAGCTCCACGTCAATGGTTCTCCAAGCTCAGTAATGCCCTTCTCTCTCACAACTTTACCCAATCATAGAATGACTACAGTTTGTTCTTCAAACGTACTACTGATGCTTTTACCATCGTACTTGTCTATGTAGATGATTTGTTGATTGCTGGAAATAGTAATGAGGCTATCAAGGCCACTAAGCAATTTTTGCACTCTTCTTTTCACATGAAGGACATGGGTCCGGTTCGATATTTCTAAGGTTTGGAGGTGGATCGCACTCCTCATGGCTATTTTATGTCTCAAAGGAAATATATACACGATCTTCTTCAAGAATATGGGCTGCTCAATTGCATGCCGGTTCGTTTACCCATGGCTGCCCAGCACAAATTAAACATACAAACTGGAGTTCCTCTTGATAATCCTGAACCTTTTCAGAGATTAAATGGTAGGCTTATTTATCTCACTATTTCACGACCCGACATCTCATTTACCGTCCACTCTCTCAGCAAATTCATGCATCAGCCTACTGCTCCTCTTTATCAGGCCGCTCTTCCTGTCCTTCGTTATCTCAAGGGTTCCCCACAGCAAGGCATTCTCTTTGCAAATACTTTCACAGCCTCCCTTCATGCTTATTGTGATAGTGACTGGGCGGGATGTCCCTCCACTCGTAAGTCTACCACTGGTTTTTGTATTATGTTGGGTGATTCTCCTCTTTCTTGGAAATCCAAGCGACAAACGGTAGTAGCTCGTAGTAGTGCGGAAGCGGAATATCGAGCTATGGCTATGACAACTTGTGAGGTTCTCTGGGTCAAACAATTGCTAAAAGATTTAGGGGTGCATGACACTGGTCCAACTCCTCTATTCTGTGACAATCGAGCTGCTCTTGCAATTTCTGCCAACCCCGTCTATCATGAACGAGTGAAGCACATTGACATTGATTGCCACTTTATTCGAGATCACGTGGCGTCTAAGACCATCACTCCATCATATATTCCCTCGTCTCACCAACTGGCTGATGTGTTCACTAAGGTCCTTCCTACTGCTCAACAACATCGCCTTCTTACCAAGCTTGGTGTTCATCCTTCCACTACGCTTGAGGGGGAGTATTAACCCACTGCTGCTGTGCTTGCATGCTCACTGTTGAGCTATACGGTTATAACAAGAAATTATTCTTCTTCTCCTTTTCTTGACAGTTGTCCAAAGTTGTTAAAGCTACTATTCTAGAAAGTAGCTAGTAGTACTTACTTTTTGTCCTATATATATCTTGTAATGAGCTGATTTAATACTCAATACAAACACACAAAAGTACACAGCAATTACATCATTTTTTTTGAGTAAATTGTGGAATATGCAAGACTAAAAGTGTCTTCAAAGAAACGTCTTTAAACTCATCAGATGAACTTGAGGTTGATGATGAAAATGGTGAGCTGGGGAGAGGTAAGGGTGATGATACAACTGTTGAGTTAGGGACAGGTTGAGGTGAGGATGATAATAGTGAGTTAGGGTGAGGTTGAGGAGGTGTTGAGTTAGGGGAGGTTGGTGTTTCTGATGGTGACGCCATTACTGTACATTAAACCAAAACCAAATAAGAGGAATTTTCAGGAAGGTTAACACCAAAATGAATATTGGTATAAGTATATATAGGAATGAGGCAGTGCACATTACTAGTTTATGGGTTGATTCTAAAATTTGAAACTAATTTTGTGAAATTTATTAATTATTATATTTTAAAAAAAAATTCTGACACCTTTAAACAAACTAACCAATTCTCTAACAAACCAATTACTCATATCACATACTCCATGTCTCCATAATTTTTTGTTATATTGATATTTAAATATATTGATTTGGATTTCTCAACCGGTAGAAATTGAGGGTAATTCTATTACAGAAGATGTTCTTTCTTGTTATTCATAATGATGAGGTATGTGGAACAAATGGCTGGTCTTAATGGCTGGTCTGTGGAACAAATGGATGTTAAAAACGCATTTTTGCATGGTGATCTTGATGAAGTTGTGTATATGAAATTACCACCTGGGTACACTACTCTTGGCTCTCGGATTACTGTTCCCATTGAGGGGGAGTCTCTCACTGTCTCTCCTACATCTACATTGGTTTGCAAATTCGTCAAATCCTTCTATGGCCTAAAGCAAGCTCCACGTCAATGGTTCTCCAAGCTCAGTAATGCCCTTCTCTCTCACAACTTTACCCAATCATAGAATGACTACAGTTTGTTCTTCAAACGTACTACTGATGCTTTTACCATCGTACTTGTCTATGTAGATGATTTGTTGATTGCTGGAAATAGTAATGAGGCTATCAAGGCCACTAAGCAATTTTTGCACTCTTCTTTTCACATGAAGGACATGGGTCCGGTTCGATATTTCTAAGGTTTGGAGGTGGATCGCACTCCTCATGGCTATTTTATGTCTCAAAGGAAATATATACACGATCTTCTTCAAGAATATGGGCTGCTCAATTGCATGCCGGTTCGTTTACCCATGGCTGCCCAGCACAAATTAAACATACAAACTGGAGTTCCTCTTGATAATCCTGAACCTTTTCAGAGATTAAATGGTAGGCTTATTTATCTCACTATTTCACGACCCGACATCTCATTTACCGTCCACTCTCTCAGCAAATTCATGCATCAGCCTACTGCTCCTCTTTATCAGGCCGCTCTTCCTGTCCTTCGTTATCTCAAGGGTTCCCCACAGCAAGGCATTCTCTTTGCAAATACTTTCACAGCCTCCCTTCATGCTTATTGTGATAGTGACTGGGCGGGATGTCCCTCCACTCGTAAGTCTACCACTGGTTTTTGTATTATGTTGGGTGATTCTCCTCTTTCTTGGAAATCCAAGCGACAAACGGTAGTAGCTCGTAGTAGTGCGGAAGCGGAATATCGAGCTATGGCTATGACAACTTGTGAGGTTCTCTGGGTCAAACAATTGCTAAAAGATTTAGGGGTGCATGACACTGGTCCAACTCCTCTATTCTGTGACAATCGAGCTGCTCTTGCAATTGCTGCCAACCCCGTCTATCATGAACGAGTGAAGCACATTGACATTGATTGCCACTTTATTCGAGATCACGTGGCGTCTAAGACCATCACTCCATCATATATTCCCTCGTCTCACCAACTGGCTGATGTGTTCACTAAGGTCCTTCCTACTGCTCAACAACATCGCCTTCTTACCAAGCTTGGTGTTCATCCTTCCACTACGCTTGAGGGGGAGTATTAACCCACTGCTGCTGTGCTTGCATGCTCACTGTTGAGCTATACGGTTATAACAAGAAATTATTCTTCTTCTCCTTTTCTTGACAGTTGTCCAAAGTTGTTAAAGCTACTATTCTAGAAAGTAGCTAGTAGTACTTACTTTTTGTCCTATATATATCTTGTAATGAGCTGATTTAATACTCAATACAAACACACAAAAGTACACAGCAATTACATCATTTTCTTTGAGTAAATTGTGGAATATGCAAGACTAAAAGTGTCTTCAAAGAAACGTCTTTAAACTCATCAGATGAACTTGAGGTTGATGATGAAAATGGTGAGCTGGGGAGAGGTAAGGGTGATGATACAACTGTTGAGTTAGGGACAGGTTGAGGTGAGGATGATAATAGTGAGTTAGGGTGAGGTTGAGGAGGTGTTGAGTTAGGGGAGGTTGGTGTTTCTGATGGTGACGCCATTACTGTACATTAAACCAAAACCAAATAAGAGGAATTTTCAGGAAGGTTAACACCAAAATGAATATTGGTATAAGTATATATAGGAATGAGGCAGTGCACATTACTAGTGTATGGGTTGATTCTAAAATTTGAAACTAATGTTGTGAAATTTATTAATTATTATATTTTAAAAAAAATTCTGGCACCTTTAAACAAACTAACCAATTCTCTAACAAACCAATTATAACTCATATCACATACATGTCTCCATAATTTTTTTGTTATATTGATATTTAAATTATTGATTTGGATTTCTCAACCGGTAGAAATTGAGGGCAATTCTATTACATAAGATGTTCTTTCTTTTTTTTTTTTTTTGAAACAATAAGATGTTCTTTCTTTGTTATGAATAATGATGAGGTATGCTTTTAATACATAAATCCAGTCAAGTTTATTTTGGTACTTCAAAATCTAAATGATAAATAAATCACTTACCTACTACATACATTTTTTTTATTTGCAATTAGTTATACATTTTGCGTTTATGTCTATGTTCAATTTTGAATTTTCTTTAATTTTGGTCGGAAATCATATTACTCATTCTTTTTCTGAGTTTGCTACAAAAGAGATGAGCACATGTTTTTAGGACTATTTTAGTTAATAGAAGGATAAGACAAAAAAATTTGAATAGATCGTCTCCCATGAAACTTACTGTGTTTCTTTTTAACCTAAATTACTCTAATTTTACATTTTAATTGCCACATGCCAAACAAACCATCATAAATTATGAAAAAACTCAAAAGGCAGACTTCAGGTAAGGGACGTCCCTATCCCCCCGCTTTTGTGCCCTATCTTTCTCTACTGATATTCCATTCTCCCTCTTAATTAGTACTTAGTGGCTACTGGCTACGTGCTAGTATTAGAAATTAACATTTTTTTTAAGTACGTATTAGATTTTAACATAGTTCCTCCTTCAATTTACTCGAACATTAGAAATACTAATTATTTATATTCATCTCAAAAAAATACTCCCTCCGTCCCTTAAAGAAGTTCCCACTTTTTATTTTGTGGTGTTTCAATTGTTGTTCCTATAAAGAATCTTTCCATTTATATCATTAAATTTGGACCAAAATAACCCCACTCATCCTCATTTTAATATTTTAATAATGATTATGGGCCCACATATCTTCCACTAACTCCATTTTAACATTTTTATATTTCTTATGGTCCTCACATGTTTCCCACTAACTTAATAAAAACATTTTTTAATTAGTTGTGGTCCCCATGTTTTTCCACTAACTTTTTCTTTAAATATTTTTTTAATATTTATGGTCCCCACTTTTCCTCCATCAAACTCATTATTCAATAAAATAATATCTCCACTATCTAAAAGATTCCACTTTTCTTTATTCCCGTGAACATTCCTTATGGCAACATCAATAGGGAACGGAGGGAGTACTATTTACCTCCTATTCAATCTAAATGTCTCATATTTTTTTAGCACTATTTACTTATCACTTTTAATTTGTATTTTACTTTTAATTTATAAGTTAAAACATAATCATGTGAGATCTTGTTTCATTCGTCTCAATACAAGGATTATTACTATCGAATTTTTATAATTTTAATTAAAAATAATTTAAGATGTTGAGGGTTAAAATGTTGCATCGGCAAGTGTGAAAAAATTAAATGCGACATTTAGACTGAATAGGAGGAATTATTATTTATTTTCCTTAGTTTTTAATTTATAAGTTAAAACACTCAAGTGAAATCTTATTTGATTCATCTCGATACAAATATTATTTTTAAGTCACAACATAATTTTTGAACGAGAAAAAATTACGTGTGATAAAAATTTTACAATGTAGAACCAAGGTATTATTTCTATTACGCTTGAGTAGAGTAACCAATCTTAAAATTTTTGTTTTGATTCGAATCAGTTTAAAATCTAATTTTTTGTCCATAATAATTTTTGAATAATTGCAAAATTAATTTGAAATCAAGTCTGAATCGAACTTTATTACAAAGACGATTAAATATCACCTCAACAATATGTGACTTTATTAATGTCCTAATTGCGAAGTTCCTACTTACGTGATTTTCCAAGCAAACAAAACCATGAAAAAAGCAAATTTTCTCTCTCTATAGATATTCCATTTTCTCTCTCTACAGATATTCCATTTTCTCTCTCTTAATTAGTACCTACTACCTAGTAGTAGCTAGTATTAGAATTAGAAACTAATATATTTTTTTTGATAGTATTCGAAATTAATATAGTTCCTCCTTCAGTTTACTTGAACATCAGAAATCATACTTACTTTATTTTATTTTTTTTGAAGTGAACATACTTATTTTATATTCTACTTATTTTCATTTCAAAAAAAAAAAATACTATTGTTTATTTTTCTAAATTTTTAATCAATAAATTTTTTTTTTTTTTTTTTTGAAAATCAACACGAGAAAATTTATTACTTGCGAAGATCAGAATCTACAATGTCCAAAAGCCACAAAGGGCTATCATTATGCCACAAAGAAGAGCCTATATGAGATAAAGCCCATTTTGCTAGCCTATGGGCGGCCCTATTAGCCTCCCGGTAACAAAAGGAAAAAGAAATATGCGGGAATTCAAGAACATCCGCTAAAATATTGTCCACCACGATTTGGGAATGGAAGGACCGAAAGCCTTTACGATTAAGAGCTTGGACAACGGCTTGGGCGTCACCTTCAATTATAATATTCTCCTCATGAAATTGTTTGGAGATCTCAACCGCCCACCGGAAGGCATCTAATTCCGCACGCTCCACCGAAACAAAAGGCCACTTAGTTTTAGAGGCCGCTAAAATCAATTTGCCAGCCGAATCACGAACCGCAATTCCGATCCCAAATTTGTCGGCCTGAAATTGCACCGCAGCATCCACGTTGATTTTTAACGAGCCCACCGCCGGAGGTTGCCAAGAAGCCATAGTACGGTCCAGTTTCGATGGCCCCAAATCCTCATGAGCTTTCCTGAAATCCAATAAAATGTCATAAGCTTTAGAAAAACACATAACGGGAGAACAATTAATTTTCTCAAAAATATAATCATTTCGGGCACTCCAAATTTGCCACAAAACCATGGCAATTAATTCAAGATCATCTTGAGAACATTGGTGCATAGCCATCGCAAACCACTCTCTAATCGAAATATCCGAAGAAATATTATCCATATTAATCGGGAAAAGGCGCCACACTTTTCGAGCCCAAAAACAATCTCTCAAAACATGGCAACCCGTCTCGACCATCCCACATCGATTACACAACCCAACATTGGCGATTCCCTTTTTACTAAGGTTCGAACCATGGGGAAGAATATCCCAAAAAGCCCTCCACAAGAACATCTTGGCTTTAGGAAGAATCCGAAGGCTCCAAAGCTTCCTCCAAATAGGATCACTACCCGAAGAGCAATCACCATTCGAACCCAAGCGAAGGCCCAACGCATATAAATCCCGCACCCGAAAAGAATTATTTCGGCCAGCTGCCCAAATTCGCATGTCATTCGTCCCCGAATTACTTATGGGAACCTCCAAAATACGCTTTCTATCGATAGGAAGGAAAACCTCCGAAATAATGTCATAGCGCCAACTATGTCGAATAGGGTCAATTATAGCCTCAACATAAGCATCTTTATCAAGAACCCGTTGCGTAGTAACAAGCTTTCCGGAACCATCACCACCTAACCAAGAATCATCCCATAATTTGATCGACTTGCCATTACAGACCATCCATCTAACCCCTTTTTCTAAAAGATTTCGAGAACCAAGAATACTCCTCCACGAATAACTGGGGCACGGACCCAAAGAAGCCGCCCAAATAGATGAATTAGGAAAATAGCGGGCTTGTAAAGAACGAGCCAAGAGAGAAGAAGGGTAACAATGCAAACGCCATAATTGTTTGGCTAAAAGAGCGCAATTAAACAGCTTAATATCCCGAAATCCGAGACCCCCCTCCTTCTTAGGACGACATAAATCCGACCAAGCCTTCCAAGAAATCCCCCTATCCGAAGTAGACGAACCCCACCAAAATTGTCGAATAATACGATCTACATCATCACAAAAAGACAAGGGGAGCCTAAAACAGCTCATCGCATAGATGGGGATAGCCTGAGCCACGGTTTTGATGAGAATTTCCTTCCCCGCTTTGGAAAGAATTTTTTCCTTCCACCCTTTAAGCTTTTTCCATATACGATCCTTTAAGTTGGCGAAGGAAATTTTCTTTGACCTATTGAACAAGGTGGGAAGGCCCAAATACTTGTCATGACTCAAAACTTCTTTAAAGCCCAAAATCGAACTAACACGGCGCCGAATCTCCACCCCAAGACCCCCGCTAAAAGAGACCTCGCTCTTATCAAAATTAATAACTTGACCCGACAAATCCTCGTAATGCTTCAAGATGCTCAAGATAACCTCTGCTTCTTGATTATTAGCCCTGGCAAAAAGTAAACTGTCGTCAGCAAAAAATAAATGGGAAATAATAGGAGCATTACGAGCTATAGTAACACCATGAAGAAGATTAGAAACATGCGCCTTTTTAATAAGGCTACCCAACCCTTCGGCTCCCAAAAGAAAAAGATAAGGAGAAATAGGATCTCCTTGTCTTAGTCCCCGTTTAGGAACCAAAGTCTCAGACGCAATCCCATTAATTAAGAAGGAATATGTAATAGTCGTGACGCATTTCATGACACGATCGATCCAAACCGCCGGGAAACCCATCCGAATCATAACACATGCCAAGAAATCCCACTCTAATCTGTCATACGCCTTACTCATATCCAATTTGAGAGCCATTACCCCTCTCTTCTTGGCATGATTAAGACGCATAAAATGAAAAACCTCCGACGAAAGTAAAATATTGTCGGATATCAACCGACCCGGGACGAACGCACTCTGGTTGTCGTCGATAATGTCAGGCAAAATAGACTTTAATCGATTGGCTAAGACCTTGGAAATTAGCTTGTAAGACACATTACACAAGCTAATCGGTCTCAAATCAGTCATTTTAGTCGGCTTTTTAATTTTCGGAATAAGCACCACATAAGAATGATTAAGACCATCCGGCATTCGCCCATACTCAAGAAAATCCAAAACCATCCTACAAATATCATCACCGACCGTGTCCCAGTATTTTTTGTAGAACAAAGCGGGGAACCCGTCTGGACCCGGAGACTTGCACGGGTGCATCTCCGATAGAGCAAATTCGATCTCATCACGCACAAAAGGCCGACTCAAAGAAGCAACCATATCATCCGACAACCGTTTCTCAATAAAAGACACGTCATCCACCGTAATTTCCGGGCGCGACATAGCAAAAAGATTCGAAAAATAATCAAGAACAACTTTCTTCATCCCCGCCGGTTTCTTATGAAGCACCCCATTCACATCTTCCAAACCCGTCAACCGATTTCTACGACGCCTATTTGAAGCCTTTGTATGGAAATACGATGTATTCCTATCCCCATCCCGAAGCACAAAAGGGCGGCATCTTTGCCATGCCGCCGTTTCTTGGTGCTTTCTCAAAACCCGAAGATCGTGCTCAATCCTACGAAACTCAATAATTGAAGCCGGGGTTGATGGTTGTTGACGAATCTTTTTAAGTTGGGCTAAAAGATTACGTTCTTGCTTTTGAGAATTCATATACACTTCACGATTCCATTTTTTTAAAGAGACCCCACAACCCTCAATCATTTTGCACCAATCCCCCAAGAATTTATGCTTAGACGACTCCCAAAAATTCCTAATATTATCATCAAAATCGACCACATGAGTCCATCGAGCTTCAAACCTAAAAATCTTGGAACCCTCCCTAAACTCTTCGATAGCATCATCAAGACCACCCTTTAATTTTAATAAAATTGGAGTATGATCCGACCCGTTCCAAGAAATATTAATAGCCGACGCCAAAGGAAATAAAGAATGCCACCCATTAGTTGCCACAATCCTATCCAGTTTTTCTTCAATGAGACCCTCCGAACGATTGTTTCGCCAAGTAAAAGGATATCCCGAAAAATCAACTTCCTGAAAATCATGAGACGCAAGACAATTTCGAAACGCACAAATGTTATTAAAATCACAAGACGAGCCACCTTTTTTGTCAATCTCATGGAGGACTTCATTAAAATCGCCACCCAAAACCCAAGGTAATCTATTATCCCTTCCAAGCCAATTAATGAGATCCCACGTGCGATATTTATTAGGACTATCGGGCCATCCGTAAATTCCCGTCAAACGCCAAACCGCCCCATTATTCTCAACAATATTACAATCAATAAAATTCCGACCCTTATCAACAATATTCACGTCAATATCATCCGACCAAAATAAAGCCAACCCACCCGATCTACCATGAGCGTCCACACAAACAAAACGATCGAACCGAAGCTTATCTTTAACCCTCCTAATATCCGTCTCTAAACTTTTAGTTTCGCATAAAAAAAGAACATCCGGAGAATACTTCCGCATAAGGGACAAAAGAGCATTAATTGTCGAGGCACTCCCCAAACCTCGACAATTCCAAAAAAGCGTCGACTTCATTGATAACCGAGAGCCCATGTAGTGGGGCCCGCCACATTCTCCAAAACATTAGAGGGCATAGAATCCACCTCCATCAAAGTAGTCCTTCTCTTACATTTTCCCCTCTCCTCCACATCTTCCATATGATCATCTAAAGAATCCCCTTTGTACAAACGTTTTTCCCCTACCACACATTCCACCGAAAAAGATTCACCCTCATTTAATCGAGCCCGAGCCAATTTCTTCCATCTCGATATCCTCTTAGAAGTACCCGAAACTTGCTGTCCTGAAATAGAGTCCCTACGTTCCACTGTGTCATTAATTCCTCTAATGTCACCATTAATCGCCCCTTTATCCCAAGACTCATGCACCCCCTCCTTCCTTAAACCCGTCCCAAAACCCACACCCTCTTCTAGAACACCCCCCTTCTTACCACACCTTCCTCCATCAACCAAGCCATCATCGACAACACCCCCCACCGCATCATCCAAGTTCACCGAATTCCCCTTACCCTCCTCAATAGCCACCTTACCCAATAAAGACGTAACTGAATTAATAACTGTTGGTGAAATATTTGAAGGAGAAAAACCCGATTCCTTCTTGGTAAAAAACAATCTCTTTCCAGTCTGTTTGCGAGGACCCGCCCCATCTCCATCTTCCTCAACCCGAACCGGCTTCCAAGGAGAAGCCTTAAGCCAAGTGCCATAATTCTTGATCGGAGAATGATCCCCGAAAACATCTTTGCATTCGTTCGTACCATGCCCCAATTTCCCGCAATAAAAACAAATAAGCGGGAGTTTTTCGTATTTAATCGGGCACGAACACATTTCCCCACCCCTCATCATTAAAGAAACATGTTTCTTTAAAGGCCGACGAACATCCAAAGACACCCGAATGCGAATAGATTTTTCCATACCCAAACTATCCGATCTATCCATATCAATATACTTCCCGATCTTATTCCCCAACATACGCGCATTGGACTCGTTGCAACGTCCTCTAAACGGAATATTGTACACCCTGGCCCATATCGGTAAATCATAAAACTCCAAATCGGAAGGTTTCTGAACATTGACCATGTCAGTGAGTAACAAGGCAATTTTGTCGAAATGCCATGGTTGCCCCATGATCACCTTCTCCTTATCCTTCCAGTGATAAAACTGGAATTGATATGTGTTCTTACCAATCAAATTTATGTCAACCCCGTGCACCAAAACCCAAACGTTCTTAATGGTAGCAATGAAAGCATTCGAATTCAATGTACGTTCGGACCACAGACGCCCCACAAGACGCAAGGAAATGCGATCATCTTCATCATCGCTGCCACCGTCTTCCCAAATGCCCACCTCTTCTTGCCCACCATCAACAACCGTATCAGAATCTGCCCTCACATTGGGTTCCACTCCCTCATCCGCCGCTGCAATACTCCCAGACCCCACCGGACCATCAACTAAATGCTCCTTGTCAATCTCTGACGAGCCCATCAGAGATTTATCACTTTCAAGAACCATTGAGCCCTGACCCAAAGACCAAGAACTCGACAACAACAATCAAGAACCCCACCCAAACCCAGAAAAGAGAAAGAGAAACAGAAAAACTGAGAAAAACTCAGAGGAAAGCCGGGAAACCCACCGGAGAAGACTCCCGGAACGGAGAAAAGCTAGTACAAGACTAGAGAGACCCTTACTCTAGAGAGAGAAGGGAGTAGAGAGATTACTGTCTCTGATGGCAGAAGCTTTAATCAATAAATTAAAACATAAAAATACTATTAATCGTTTAAACTTATTTTATAATGTGAAATTAAGTCGAAATCAAACTTAATTACAAAGTCGATTAAATTTATTCATCTTGTATGTTTGATCATATTATAAAATTTAATTTATAATAGTAAAAACACATTAAATATTTAGAATGCTAATGACAATATATGAATATTCTTTTCCATTTTGTCTATTACATTTAATTTGCCGAGACAATATAGTTCTCTTTTTCAAAAAAAAGACAAAATATTGTTCTCAAAAAAAAGTAAGACAATATATATAGAAGCATTAAAAAAACTCCTTCCTTCTCAAAACAAATTAATTACCATCACAAAAAAAAAAAAATAACATCAAACTTCTCATTAATTACTATCACTGCTAGAGCTCTTATTATAATCAAACAACTCCGGTGAACGATGTACCCGATCTGGAAATTTCTCCTCAAACAAAGCTTCCATCTCTTTAATTAGTTCTTCCTCACTCAGTGCATTTGCTACAATCACTCTTCTTTCTATTCCATACTCCTTCTCTTTCTTACATTCCAACAAAATACACTTGAGATCCCTTTCAGGAGTGGATTCATGTAGCCATATCTTAGTATATGATGAACCAAACTTGAAAATCACTTCAAACTCTGAGTAATTCGTAATGGTCACCGTTTCCAAACTATTCAATTCTTCTCGTTTCTTCTCGGATTCTTTATGGGCTTCCTCAAGTTTCTCCTGGAGCTGATCAAGATCTTTGGTTAATTTTGCATTTAAAATTACATCACATTCTTCATTATCATATGCTCCTTAATCATGTCTTCAAGATCATCAACATCTGCTTGTATATCACTTATCTTCATCTCAATTCTCTGAACTTGGCGAATTTGTTCAGTGGTAGGAGATGGAGGAGGATCAGAAGATATTACGAAAATAGGCTGAGATTTTTTATCAAACTCATCACATAAACTTGAGGTTGATGATGAAAATGGTGAGCTGGGGAGAGGTGAGGGTGATGATACAAATGTTGAGTTAGGGACAGGTTGAGGTGAGGATGATAACAGTGAGTTTTGGTGAGGTTGAGGAGGTGTTGAGTTAGGGGAGGTTGGTGTTTCTGATGGTGACGCCATTATTGTACATTAAACCAAAACCAAATCAGAGGAATTTTCAGGAAGGTTAACACCAAAATGAATATTGGTATAAGTATATATAGGAATGAGGCAGTGCACATTACTAGTGTATGGGTTGATTCTAAAATTTGAAACTAATTTTGTGAAATTTATTAATTATTATATTTTAAAAAAAATTATGACACCTTTAAACAAACTAACCAATTCTCTAACAAACCAATTACTCATATCACATACTCCATGTCTCCATAATTTTTTGTTATATTGATATTTAAATATATTGATTTGGATTTCTCAACCGGTAGAAATTGAGGGTAGTTCTATTACAGAAGATGTTCTTTCTTGTTATTCATAATGATGAGGTATGTGGAACAAATGGCTGGTCTTAATGGCAGGTCTGTGGAACAAATGGATGTTAAAAACGCATTTTTGCATGGTGATCTTGATGAAGTTGTGTATATGAAATTACCACCTGGGTACACTACTCTTGGCTCTCGGATTACTGTTCCCATTGAGGGGGAGTCTCTCACTGTCTCTCCTACATCTACATTGGTTTGCAAATTCGTCAAATCCCTCTATGGCCTAAAGCAAGCTCCACGTCAATGGTTCTCCAAGCTCAGTAATGCCCTTCTCTCTCACAACTTTACCCAATCAAATAATGACTACAGTTTGTTCTTCAAATGTACTACTGATGCTTTTACCATCGTACTTGTCTATGTAGATGATTTGTTGATTGCTGGAAATAGTAATGAGGCTATCAAGGCCACTAAGCAATTTTTGCACTCTTCTTTTCACATGAAGGACATGGGTCCGGTTCGATATTTCTTAGGTTTGGAGGTGGATCGCACTCCTCATGGCTATTTTATGTCTCAAAGGAAATATATACACGATCTTCTTCAAGAATATGGGCTGCTCAATTGCAAGCCGGTTCGTTTACCCATGGCTGCCCAGCACAAATTAAACATACAAACTGGAGTTCCTCTTGATAATCCTGAACCTTTTCAGAGATTGATTGGTAGGCTTATTTATCTCACTATTTCACGACCCGACATCTCATTTACCGTCCACTCTCTCAGCAAATTCATGCATCAGCCTACTACTCCTCTTTATCAGGCCGCTCTTCGTGTCCTTCGTTATCTCAAGGGTTCCCCACAGCAAGGCATTCTCTTTGCAAATACTTCCACAGCCTCCCTTCATGCTTATTGTGATAGTGACTGGGCGGGATGTCCCTCCACTCGTAAGTCTACCACTGGTTTTTGTATTATGTTGGGTGATTCTCCTCTTTCTTGGAAATCCAAGCGACAAACGGTAGTAGCTCGTAGTAGTGCGGAAGCGGAATATCGAGCTATGGCTATGACAACTTGTGAGGTTCTCTGGGTCAAACAATTGCTAAAAGATTTAGGGGTGCATGACACTGGTCCAACTCCTCTATTCTGTGACAATCGAGCTGCTCTTGCAATTGCTGCCAACCCCGTCTATCATGAACGAGTGAAGCACATTGACATTGATTGCCACTTAATTCGAGATCACGTGGCGTCTAAGACCATCACTCCATCATATATTCCCTCGTCTCACCAACTGGCTGATGTGTTCACTAAGGTCCTTCCTACTGCTCAACAACATCGCCTTCTTACCAAGCTTGGTGTTCATCCTTCCACTGCGCTTGAGGTGGAGTATTAACCCACTGCTGCTGTGCTTGCATGCTCACTGTTGAGCTATACGGTTATAACAAGAAATTATTCTTCTTCTCCTTTTCTTGACAGCTGTCCAAAGTTGTTAAAGCTACTATTCTACAAAGTAGTAGTACTTACTTTTTGTCCTATATATATCTTGTAATGAGCTGATTTAATACTCAATACAAACACACAAAAGTACACAGCAATTACATCATTTTCTTTGAGTAAATTGTGGAATATGCAAGACTAAAAGTGTCTTCAAAGAAACGTCTATAAACTCATCAGATAAACTTGAGGTTGATGATGAAAATGGTGAGCTGGGGAGAGGTAAGGGTGATGATACAACTGTTGAGTTAGGGACATGCTGAGGTGAGGATGATAACAGTGAGTTAGGGTGAGGTTGAGGAGGTGTTGAGTTAGGGGAGGTTGGTGTTTCTGATGGTGACGACGCCATTACTGTATATTAAACCAAAACAAAAGAGGAATTTTCAGGAAGGTTAGCACCAAAATGAATATTAATATAGGTATATATAGGAATGAGGCAGTGCACATTATATGGATTGATTCTAAAATTTGAAACTAATTTTGTGAAATTTATTAATTATTATATTTTAAAAAAAATTCTGACACCTTTAAACAAACTAACCAATTCTCTAACAAACCAATTATAACTCATATCACATACATGTCTCCATAATTTTTTTGTTATATTGATATTTAAATTATTGATTTGGATTTCTCAACCGGTAGAAATTGAGGGCAATTCTATTACATAAGATGTTCTTTTTTTTTTTTTTTTTGAAACAATAAGATGTTCTTTCTTTGTTATTGATAATGATGAGGTATGCTTTTAATACATAAATCCAGTCAAGTTTATTTTGGTACTTCAAAATCTAAATGATAAATAAATCACTTACCTACTACATACATTTTTTTTATTTGCAATTAGTTATACATTTTGCGTTTATGTCTATGTTCAATTTTGAATTTTCTTTAATTTTGGTCGGAAATCATATTACTCATTCTTTTCCTGAGTTTGCTACAAAAGAGATGAGCACATGTTTTTAGGACTATTTTAGTTAATAGAAGGATAAGACAAAAAAATTTGAATAGATCGTCTCCCATGAAACTTACTGTGTTTCTTTTTAACCTAAATTACTCTAATTTTACATTTTAATTGCCACATGCCAAACAAACCATCATAAATTATGAAAAAACTCAAAAGGCAGACTTCAGGTAAGGGACGTCCCTATCCCCCCGCTTTTGTGCCCTATCTTTCTCTACTGATATTCCATTCTCCCTCTTAATTAGTACCTAGTGGCTACTGGCTACGTGCTAGTATTAGAAATTAACATTTTTTTTGAAGTACGTATTAGATTTTAACATAGTTCCTCCTTCAATTTACTCGAACATTAGAAATACTAATTATTTATATTCATCTCAAAAAAATGCTACCTCCGTCCCTTAAAGAAGTTCCCACTTTTTATTTTGTGGTGTTTCAATTGTTGTTCCTATAAAGAATCTTTCCATTTATATCATAAAATTTGGACCAAAATAACCTCACTCATCCTCATTTTAATATTTTAATAATGATTATGGGCCCACATATCTTCCACTAACTCCATTTTAACATTTTTATATTTCTTATGGTCCTCACATGTTTCCCACTAACTTAATAAAAAAAATTTTTAATTAGTTGTGGTCTCCATGTTTTTCCACTAACTTTTTCTTTAAATATTTTTTTAATATTTATGGTCCCCACTTTTCCTCCATCAAACTAATTATTCAATAAAATAATATCTTCACTATCTAAAAGATTCCACTTTTCTTAATTCCCGTGAACATTCCTTATGGCAACATCAATAGGGAACGGAGGGAGTACTATTTACCTCCTATTCAATCTAAATGTCTCATATTTTTTTAGCACTATTTACTTATCACTTTTAATTTGTATTTTACTTTTAATTTATAAGTTAAAACATAATCATGTGAGATCTTGTTTAATTCGTCTCAATACAAGGATTATTAATATCAAATTTTTATAATTTTAATTAAAAATAATTTAAGATGTTGAGGGTTAAAATGTTGCATCGGCAAGTGTGAAAAAATTAAATGCGACATTTAGACTGAATAGGAGGAATTATTATTTATTTTCCTTAGTTTTTAATTTATAAGTTAAAACACTCAAGTGAAATCTTATTTGATTCATCTCGATACAAATATTATTTTTAAGTCACAACATAATTTTTGAACGAGAAAAAATTACGTGTGATAAAAATTTTACAATGTAGAACCAAGGTATTATTTCTATTACGCTTGAGTAGAGTAACCAATCTTAAAATTTTTGTTTTGATTCGAATCAGTTTAAAATCTAATTTTTTGTCCATAATAATTTTTGAATAATTGCAAAATTAATTTGAAATCAAGTCTGAATCGAACTTTATTACAAAGACGATTAAATATCACCTCAACAATATGTGACTTTATTAATGTCCTAATTGCGAAGTTCCTACTTACCTGATTTTCCAAGCAAACAAAACCATGAAAAAAGCAAATTTTCTCTCTCTACATATATTCCATTTTCTCTCTCTACAGATATTCCATTTTCTCTCTCTTAATTAGTACCTACTACCTAGTAGTAGCTAGTATTAGAATTAGAAACTAATACTACCTCTGTTAATTGTTTTCTGCAACTTTTGCCATTTTTGTCCGCTCAAGGTTATTTGCAACTTTCCTTTTTTAGTAAAAAATAACCAATCTAATTACATTACCTATCCCATCATTTTCTCTCTCCTTTAATCATCTATCCCATCATTTTCTCTCTCCTTCTTTTTCCTAAATTACCTATCCCTACTTCCTCTCTCTTTCTTTCTCTCTCCTATCTTACCTTTAATTACATTACCCCACATTCTCTAATTTTGCTTTAAGAAAAATTGCATTGGCAACCGCAATTTGTACTGCGGTTGCACAAAACAATTAACAGAGGTAGTATATTTTTTTTAGATAGTATTCGAAATTAATATAGTTCCTCCTTCAGTTTACTTGAACATCAGAAATCATACTTACTTTATTTTATTTTTTTGAAGTGAACATACTTATTTTATATTCTATTTATTTTCATTTCAAAAAAAAAATACTATTGTTTATTTTTCTAAATTTTTAATCAATAAATTAAAACATAAAAATACTATTAATCGTTTAAACTTATTTTATAATGAGAAGTTAAGTCGAAATCAAACTTAATTACAAAGTCGATTAAATTTATTCATCTTGTATGTTTGATCATATTATAAAATTTAATTTATAATAGTAAAAACACATTAAATATTTAGAATGCTAATGACAATATATGAATATTCTTTTCCAATTTGTCTATTACATTTAATTTGCCGAGACAATATAGTTCTCTTTTTCAAAAAAAAGACAATATAGTTCTCAAAAAAAAGTAAGACAATATATATAGAAGCATTAAAAAAACTCCTTCCTTCTCAAAACAAATTAATTACCATCACAAAAAAAAAAAAAAAAATAACATCAAACTTCTCATTAATTACTATCACTGCTAGAGCTCTTATTATAATCAAACAACTCCGGTGAACGATGTACCCAATATGGAAATTTCTCCTCAAATAAAGCTTCCCTCTCTTTAATTAGTTCTTCCTCACTCAGTGCATTTGCTACAATCACTCTTCTTTCTATTCCATACTCCTTCTTCTCTTTCTTACATTCCAACAAAATACACTTGAGATCCCTTTCAGGAGTGGATTCATGTAGCCATATCTTAGTATATGATGAACATAACTTGAAAATCACTTCAAACTCTGAGTAATTCGTAATGGTCACCGTTTCCAAACTTTTCAATTCTTCTCATTTCTTCTCGGATTCTTTATGGGCTTCCTCAAGTTTCTCCTGGAGCTGATCAAGATCTTTGGTTAATTTTGCATTTAAAATTACATCACATTCTTCATTATCATATGCTCCTTAATCATGTCATCAAGATCATCAACATCTGCTTGTATATCACTTATCTTCATCTCAATTCTCTGAACTTGGCGAATTTGTTCAGTGGTAGGAGATGGAGGAGGATCAGAAGATATTACGTAAATAGGCTGAGAAATTTTATCAAACTCATCACATAAACTTGAGGTTGATGATGAAAATGGTGAGCTGGGGGAGAGGTGGGGGTGATGATACAAATGTTGAGTTAGGGACAGGTTGAGGTGAGGATGATAACAGTGAGTTAAGGTGAGGTTGAGGAGGTGTTGAGGTAGGGGAGGTTGGTGTTTCTGATGGTGACGCCATTACTGTATATTAAACCAAAACCAAATAAGAGGAATTTTCAGGAAGGTTAACACCAAAATGAATATTGGTATAAGTATATATAGGAATGAGGCAGTGCACATTACTAGTGTATGGGTTGATTCTAAAATTTGAAACTAATTTTGTGAAATTTATTAATTATTATATTTTAAAAAAAATTCTGACACCTTTAAACAAACTAACCAATTCTCTAACAAACCAATTACTCATATCACATACTCCATGTCTCCATAAATTTTTGTTATATTGTACCATGTAAAAAAAACGTTCCTCTCTCTAGTCCTTCTAGTCTCTCTCTAGGAAGGTTTCTCTAGTTTCATACTAGTTCTTGTCTTCTTTGGGAAGTGAGTGTCTGTTTTTGTCAGTTTGTTTTTGTCTTTCTTTGTCTCTGTCTTCTGTTTTGTGTCGTGGTAGGGGTTGGGTATGGCTGAATCCCATTGTCAAGTGGGTAAATATGTTACGGCAGACATAGAGAATGAAGAATCTCTGGGTTTGGGTCATGGGGTTGATGATACGGATGGGCAAGAAGAACGTGGGATTCGTCTTGAGGACGATGAAGAACCAGTTTCTTGGTGTGAAGATGGAGGGGATGATGATGATAATAGGGTGGCACTAGGATTGTTGGGTAAAGTTTGGACAGACCGTATGATTAATCCGAACGCTTTCATCACCACGATGAAGGGTTTATGGAGGGTGCAAGCCGGGGTAGACATTAGCCATATTGGGAGGAATTTGTTCCAGTTCCAATTTTATCATTGGAAAGATAAAGACCGGGTTCTTGCGGGTCAACCATGGCATTTCGATAGGAATGCGATTCTTTTGAGTAATCTTGATAATGTGGTTAAACCGTCAGAAATTGAATTTTTCCAAATTCCGATATGGGCGCGATTCTACGATATTCCTTTCAAGGGTCGTTTGAATGAAGCCAATGCCAAGATGATGGGAGATAAGGTTGGTCAGTTTGTGGCTATGGAACAAGCGGATTATTGTGGATTGGAAAAATCCATGCGGGTTCGAGTCTTGCTTGATGTTCGTCTTCCTCTCAAAACTTATGTGAATTTGCGTCTTCGGGATGGGGAGGTTTGTAAGGTTCAAGTTCGGTATGAGAACCTTCCTAATATTTGTTTTAATTGCGGCCGATTCGGACATGGGATGCGGGATTGTGTGGAACCGGTGTTGGACTCAAGGCAAGCTAGATATGGGGTTTGGTTGAGAGCGTCGCCATGGAGGTCCGTTAAAGATTCTGATCCAGTTGCGTCACGGGAGCCGAATTCGAATAGGGGTATAGCCAAGAGGCTTTTTGTCACTAAAGAAAGTGAAGTGAAAGCAAAGGTGGCGGTGGCGGAGGTTAACGATGTGGCGTCGCTGTTAAAGAAGGTTAGCTTTGTGGAGGAAGAAGAGGGTGTGGTGCGTTTGGATGGTCAGGAAGAGAGTGTGGTGGTCTTGGAGGGGAAGGATGGGGCGCAGGCAGAGGGTTGTAATGAAGTTACGGTTGGGCTTGTGGAGGAGGGTGAGAGTTTTCTAGGGGTGGGTGAGTGCCTTTTTGGGGGGGGGTGGATTCTTTGTACTCGACAGGGGAAAAATTGAAGGTGCGGCGTCGTAAGTGGAATAAGGTGGAACGTGAGATTGGGAGGAAGGAGGGTGGTAATCGGGTGTCCGTGGGTGTAGGGCGTAAAAGGGGGCAGCAGGTCGACGTTTGTTTACATCCGATGGAGATTGATGGGGCTGGAGGTCTTGTAAAGAGAGTTAAGTCTATGGAGATGTTGGCTTTTGTTGAAGGTAACGAGAACATAGTGGCGGGCCCCACTAATAGGGCTCTCGGGTCACCATGAGTTCTATTATTTTTTGGAATTGTAGGGGGTTGGGGAATCCCGCTGCAATTAATTCTCTTGGCGATTTGGTTCGCAAATATTCCCCGGATATTTTATTCTTAAGTGAAACGAAGAGTTCTTTGTCGGATGTTCGAAAGGTTCAAGGGAAAATTGGGTTCGCTCATTGTGATTGTGTTGAAGCTTCGGGAAGAAGGGGCGGTTTATTGGTTATGTGGTCCGATGATATTAAGCTTACCATTCTTGAGAAATCCCCTCATATTATTGATTGTTTGATTAAAGAGGCTCATGGTGGGGAATGGAGATGCTCGGGAATTTATGGGTGGGCGGAGGGCATTAATAAATTTCGGACTTGGGAGCTTATCAATTTCTTGGGGCGTAATAATTCTTATCCTTGGGTTATTGGAGGGGATTTCAATGAAGTTTTATTAGCCGAAGAGAAAAGAGGGGGTTCGGGGGTTGATTTTAAAACGACTCAAGCTTTTCGGGATTGCCTTGACTTAAATGGCTTGGAGGATCTTGGGGCGGATGGGTACAAGTTTACTTGGAGTAACAAAAGGTCTAACGGGCTTATTGAAGAGAGACTTGATCGATGTGTTGCCAACTCGAGGTGGAGGAATCTTTTTGATGATGCGAGTGTGGAAAACATTATTTGGGATGGGTCGGACCATAACCCAATATTGCTTAGTTTGGGTCGTAGGAGGAAGGAGGCGGTTTGTGCTAATGATATTGAGCGTCCGTTTAGGTATGAGGCTAAATGGGTTAATAATGAGGCGTTTGAGGGAGCCTTTTTGGAGTGTTGGAGGCATGCGAAGATGATGGGAGGGGATAATTGGGTTCATGTCATTAAAGATTGTGGTGAGGGGTTGAAGAATTGGAGCTCCAAAGTATATAAACAATCTTCTAAAAGATTATGGTGGTTAAAAAAGCGGCTTGTTCGGGTTAGGAAAATGGGGCCTACACCTGCGGTCTTGGAGGAGCTTCGAAATGTGGAGGCTGAGATCCGTCAAATTAGGCATGATTATGAGACAGCGGCTTGGCAACGATGTAGGCCTTTTGTCCTCCGCAATGGGGATAAAAATACGGCTTATTTTCATTCCAAGATGGAAGCTCGTAAAAAGAGGAATATTATTAAGGGGTTAAAGGATAGCAATGGGGTTCTTCAAACGTCTAAGGAAGCGATGAGTCATATTGTTACGAGTTACTTTGAGAATCTTTTTAATACTTCTCGGCCTCCTATTTCTTTGGAGGATCTTGATATGATTGATATTCGCCTTGATGAGTCCATGGTTGAGTCGCTTGTTCGTCCCTATTCTAGGGATGAGGTGATGGAGGCGCTTGCCTCTATGCACCCGTGCAAGTCCCCGGGGCTGGATGGTTGTCCGGCTCTTTTTTATAAACAACATTGGGCTACGGTGGGGGATGATATTTGTCGGGTCGTTTTAGATTTTTTAAATCATGGGATCCTTCCGAGTGGTATTAACCATACTAATGTTGTTTTAATCCCGAAATGCCCTAACCCGAGTGACTTAAAGGATTTAAGGCCCATTAGTCTTTGCAATGTCTCCTATAAGTTGATTTCTAAGACCTTAGCTAATAGACTTAAGGGTATCCTTCCTTATATTATTAAAGGGAACCAAAGTGCCTTTGTGTCGGGTCGGCTTATAACTGATAATATAATTCTTTCTTCGGAAATTTTTCATTTTATGAATATTAATCAAGCTAGGAAGAAAGGGTATATGGCGCTTAAAGTCGATATGAGTAAGGCATACGATAGAATTGAGTGGGATTTTTTAGCGGGTGTCATGGCTAAAATGGGTTTTCCTAGTCTTTGGATTGAGCGTGTGATGTCTTGCGTGTCTTCCGTGTCCTACTCTTTCTTAATTAATGGTTCCCTTTCGGAGGTTGTAACTCCTAGTCGAGGGCTCCGTCAAGGAGACCCCATTTCACCTTATTTATTTCTTTTGTGTTTTGAGGGGCTTGGCGCGTTGATTAATGAGGCTATTTTAAGAGGGTCTCTCCACGGGATTTCTATAGCTCGTAATGCCCCTAGAGTCTCCCATTTATTTTTTGCTGACGATTGTATGTTTTTTGTCAGGGCTAAGGAGGAGGAGGCGTGTGAGATTCGGCGGATTCTTGCTCGTTTCGAGTCTCTCTCGGGCCAAATGATTAATCTTGATAAATCGGAGGTTTCTTTTTCTAAGAAGTTGGAAAGATCGTTCAAGAATCATTTGAAGGAGATCTTGGGGGTTAAAGAAGTGTTGAGCCATGACAAATATTTGGGGCTCCCTACGGTCTTTATGAGATCCAAGAAGTTTTCTTTTTCCACTTTGCGGGATAGAATTTGGAAGAAGTTGCAAGGGTGGAAGGAAAAGTTACTTTCAAAGGCCGGTAAAGAAGTTCTTATAAAAGCTGTGGCCCAAGCTCTTCCAACTTATGCTATGTCTTGTTTCAAGCTTCCTAGTTCTTTTTGCAAAGAGGTGACAAGTATTATCCGCAACTTTTGGTGGGGCACAACTAACTCCGATCGGGGAATCCCTTGGAAATCTTGGAAGGGGATGTGTTGTTCAAAGAAGGAGGGTGGTTTGGGCTTTAGGGACCTCGACAATTTTAATTTGGCTCTTCTTGCCAAACAATTTTGGCGTATCCATAGTTGTCCCGATTCTTTATTAGCTTCGGTCCTTAAAGCTAAGTACTTTCCGACTTGTTCTATTTGGGAAGCGAAACTTGGGCTAAATCCTAGTTTTGTGTGGAGGAGTATGCGGAGTTCAAAATTTATCCTCGAAATGGGCTCTAGGTGGCGGATTGGGAAAGGAGATTTGGTTAAAATTTGGGGCGATGCTTGGATTGCGGGAGCTGGAACCGGCAAAATTATTTCTCCTTGTGTGGATGAGGCGCATGATTTTACAATTAATAAGCTTCTTGTTCCTTCGTCGCAAGCTTGGGATGAAAAGGCCATTGCCGATTTACTTCTTCCTATTGATGGGCCTAGGATTTTTCACACGCCTATTGGAGATAGAGGGGAGGAGGATAGGCGTTTGTGGGATGCGAGTTTAGATGGGGTCTTTCGTGTTCGGGATGCCTATAATTTAATTCTTTGTAAGGAGGATTTGGGGTCTAGTTCTTCGGGTTGTGATCCTATGTGGTGTTGGCTTTGGGGTTTGGAGATTCCTCCGAAAATTAAACTCTTTGTGTGGCGTGCCTTTTGGGATATCCTTCCCCATGGTTCTAATTTAGCAAAGAAGGGTATTGAGGGCGTGGGTTCTTGCCCTCGATGTGGGGAGTGGGAAACTAATATCCATGTTCTTAGGGATTGTGATTGGGCTCGTTTGGTTTGGAAGAATATTACGGGCCTTCCACTTTCTTTTTCGGCCGATTCTTTTAAAGAATGGGTAGCCGCTATTGCGAGACATAGAAATCACCCTTCTTTGGAGTTGATTTGTGTTTGTGCGTGGCAAATTTGGAAGGCCCGCAATGATTTATGTTTTGAAAAGCGCACTACTCATCCTAATACTTGTTTTTTCAGGGCCCAGGATCTTTTGAACGAATATTCCAAAGCTAATGTGAAGCTCAAGAATGTCAAAGCTCGTCGTGAGGCCAAATGGATTCGTCCTCCGCCGGGGGTTGTAAAGATCAATGTGGATGCGGCTGTGGACAAGATTTCGGACCGTGTGGGCGTTGGTATGGTGGCTCGTGATCATGATGGTAGGGTCTTGATGGCAGCAGCCCAACAGTTGGTTTGTGGCATGGATGTGGAAAGGGCTGAGCTTGAAGGATTGAATTGGGCCCTTTCTTTGATTACTCCCTTGGGCTGGCCCAGATGTATCTTTGAGGGAGATGCCAAATTCATCATGGATGCCCTTAATGGCCGGTTATCTCGGGCTGTCCACCACCAAATCATTGTAGATAATATTTTGGCCCGTTCTAAAGATTTCGAAGAGGCGTCTTTCTCCTTCTGTTATAGGGAGGCAAATGTTATTGCTCATCGACTGGCTCGATGGGGTCGTTCTCAGCCTCAGTCTTCGTTTTGGACTACGGGTGGTCCTTCTTGGATATCGGATCTTGTTATATCCGATCTATCTTAGTTTTAGCCTACCTTGTATCTCAAAAAAAAAAATTTTTGTTATATTGATATTTAAATATATTGATTTGGATTTCTCAACCGGTAGAAATTGAGGGTAATTCTATTACAGAAGATGTTCTTTCTTGTTATTCATAATGATGAGGTATGCTTTTAATACCTAAATCCACTCAAGTTTATTTTGGTACTTCAAAATCTAAATGCTAAATAAATCACTTATCTACTACATACATTTTTTTTTATTTGCAATTAGTTATACATTTTGCGTTTATGTTTATGTTCAATTTCTAATTTTCTTTAATTTTGGTCGGAAATGATATTACTCATTCTTTTCCTGAGTTTGCTACAAAAGAGATGAGCACATGTTTTTAGGACTATTTTAGTTAATAGAAGGATAAGACAAAAAAAAATTAATTGTATGGATAATACTAAAATAAAAGAAAGAATGTGACAATTATAATTACAAGAAAGTGATGAGACCATTTTATAAAAGATTGGCCTTGATAATGATTGTCCTTTAAAGTGGTGTAAATCAATTTGCCTCAATTCTCTTGGCCCAGCCACCAAGCCAATCGAGTAAACCAAATTCCGGTTGCCCTTGATAATGGTTCAACTTCTTTTAACATACTAGACCCCCCCCCTTAATTTTACCTGATTTTTAAAGTTTGCCATCGTCATCTCTATTTTAAATTAAATAATTAAAATGACGGAAAATGCCCTTGGACTTAAAACGACTATAAAACACTTCAAACAAACTCCATAACACTTTTATCACTCTAAAACTCTTTAAATCCACACAAAAAATTATCGTAGCTAAAACATTCGACTTCGAATCGTTACCGCAAAATCGAGGTAATTTCTACCTTATCGTTTCAAAATTCAAAAAAAATATAGGGCGAACCGCATGAACTGTGCGTGTGTACTATGGGAGAATCACACGTTTTGTGTGATTGTACCATGGTGGAATCGCATGAACTGTGCGATTTGGCCATGGTACAATCGCACAAAACGTGCGATTCTACCATGGTCCAATCACACAGTTCATGCGATTCCACCATGGTACACACGCACAAAGAGTGCGATTTTGTCTTTTTTGTTGAATTTAATTAATTATTATTGTATTATTATTTAATTTATAAAATGTTGATATTAAAATTTATTTTATTTAAAATATTTGTTACATTATTATTAAAATCTACTAATATATTATTTTTATTTAATGTATTAAATACAATAATATTAATAATAATTATTTAATATTGCTATTATAATAATTTTATTTCAATTAGATTATTAAATGTTATTATTATTTTTTACGTATATCATTATTTAATTTTTAAAATGTTCATATTATTTGTTTGTATATATTATTATTTACTTTTTTTAAATTTTAATATTATTTGTTTGTGTATTTAGTAGTGATTAATTATAATTTAATTAAATTGTAGCTATTTTATTTTAGTTGTTAATGTTTAATTATTATAATTATGTAATCATAGTTCACTAAATTATGAAAATTGTTGTAAATGGCCAGAAATCATGGTAGAGGCAAGGGGTTTTCTAGAGGCCTATTGAGCGGCAATAGCTCTAGACCAACTTTATGAGGGGGGGGACCTCCATGAGAGAGGAGTTACGGGATCAGCTAGGAGGGCTAGGCAGGAACAAGAGGCCAGACATAGTCAGGCCCAATGTTCGCGTACGTTGGACCAAGTTCGTATTCACTTTGACCAGCAGACGAGCCTGCGTAGTGATACGCTCGGCTCAGGGGACGATGATACTGAATATGACGAGTCTTTCGGTGAAGAAGAGTCTGTTGGGGAGCCTATTGATTGGAATCACGTTAGAGGGGTTGCCGGTCAGTTTAGGGGTAGAGCCCATAGCTCTGCTAGTCCTTCTGATCAGGCGGAAGGCAGCCAAGTTGAGGATGCTGCTCCACGGGGGAGGAGGTGGTCATAGTCTGCTGCTGAGGACTGGTTGATTACATCACCCCTGCCATGGTACAAATCGCACAAAATGTGCTTTTGTAACATGGTAATTAAAACCCAAAAAATGTGCTTTTGTACCATGGTCCAATCGCACGTTTTGTGCGATTCTACCATGGTACAAAAGCACATTTTGTGCGATTGTACCATGGTCCAATCGCACAAAATGTGCGATTTCTCCTTTTTTAAAAATTTTTTTTTGAAAAATTTCGAAGTGATTAATCTAACTTACAGAATCGTAATCATGCTCATTTTGGTTCGCCATTGTTGTTCGATTACTAGTTTTAGCTTGTTTTATTTCAAAGAGTTGTTTATGTTAGAGTTTCTGAGTTTAATAATTATGCAAGGGCAATTATGTAAATTCAATATATAGGGGGTGACGATAAAATGAAACAGATGACAAAGTATAATAATAATAATACACTTTGACGAAATGCTTTGTTTTACTCGTCCGTGTTTCATTCCTCTACAATCTACATGGAAATTTGGAATTTTTTGTAAACATCCTACTTTACCATTCCAATAATCCAATTAGACCTACTTATTAACGGATTATCCGTGAGACTCAACCCATCCGACTTAAAAGATAGGCAGATTTTAGATATTATTTTTTAAAAAAGTTTATATTATAATTAGATTAAAGTCTATCTGATTAAGATTTAGGAGCTTATAATGACACAAAAAATTGCTTATGGATAAGCCAACAAACATACTAAAATTTTGATATACAAATATAAATCTCATTAAATTTTATTCAAGAAGATATTTGATATAATTGTTTCACTTTTCTTTATACTTATGGACCGTACTTTTTTGCTTAGGATTGTGTAATTGTTTTGATTAAAGGTATAAAATAGTGTTTTAGGGTTTTGAATATATGTTAATCTTTATTAATCTTGGTGATAAACACCGTTTATATACACAGCTACATTCTAGGGTTTCCTCTAATAAACGATTACAATAATATCTACTACCATATTTACATTATACTCTAAATATACTGTTTCCATATTCTAACACTCCCCCTCAAGTTGAGTTATCGGATCTTCGATACCCAACTTGCATAGAACATCTTCAAAGAACTGTGTACCCACTGCCTTTGTGAGAATATCTGCTAACTGATCTTCAGATTTGACATGAGGAATCTTGATTATCTCATCTTCAATTTTCTCCTTGATGAAATTTCTGTCAACTTCCACATGCTTAGTACGATCGTGTTGTACTGGATTTTCTGAAATACTGATTGCTGCTCGATTATCACAGTACAGCACACAACTTTCCTTAGGAGCAAACCCCAATTCTGTAAGAAGTTTTCTGAGCCATAGAACCTCCATAACTCCCTTTGCAACTCCCCTAAATTCTGCTTCAGCGCTTGAGAGAGCCACAACTTTCTGCTTCTTACTTCTCCAAGTCACAAGATTCCCTCCAACCAGTGTAAAGTACCCTGAAGTCGACTTTCTATCATCTTTGTCTCCTGCCCAATCTGCATCTGTGAAGGCTGTGAGTCTCAAGTGCCCATTCCTTCGATATAAGACTCCCTTTCCTGGAGTTCCCTTAAGATATCTCAAGATCCGAAATACTGCCTCCATATGTTGAGTCTGTGGTTTATGCATGAACCGACTCACTACTCCAACTGCATAAGCAATATCTGGTCTCGTGTGAGCTAAGTAAATCAACTTCCCCACTAGTCTCTGGTACTGCATTCTATCTGCTGGTTCTCCATCCTCGAATATCCGTAAGCCATGATTCATCATCATCAGGGTTTCAATAGGCTTACAGTCAACCATTCCTGTCTCAGCTAACAAGTCTAGGACATATTTCCTCTGTGATATGAAAATGCCCTTATTCGATCTCAAAACCTCTATACCAAGGAAGTATTTCAGCCTTCCTAAATCCTTCATCTCGAACTCCTGGAACAATCTCCTCTTAAGAGTTTCAATTTCCTGTCTATCATCCCCTGTGATTATCATATCATCTACATAGATTATCAAGCAAGTTACCTTCCCTCCTCTCTTCTTAAGGAACAAGGTGTGATCTGAATTACACTGTCTGTAACCGAACCGTCTCATAGCGGATGTGAATCTCCCAAACCATGCTCTAGGAGACTGCTTCAACCCATATAGTGCCTTTTTCAATCTGCACCCCTCATTGTTTGAGAACCCTGATGTGAACCCTGGTGGTGGCTCCATGTATACCTCTTCCTTTAACTCCCCGTGTAGGAAAGCATTCTTCACATCAAACTGGTGAAGAGGCCAATCAAGGTTTGCTGCTATGCTGAATAGGACTCTAATGGTATCCAATTTGGCTACTGGAGAGAAAGTCTCTGAGTAGTCAACTCCGTATGTCTGTGTGTACCCTTTTGCCACTAGTCGTGCTTTGTACCGTTCAATGGTACCATATGACTTATACTTGATTGTGAATACCCATTTGCATCCAACAACCTTCTTCCGATCTGGTAGAGTACACTTTTCCCATGTCTGATTCTTTCTTAAGGCACTGATCTCCTCCTCCATAGCTTTCTTCCAATGAGCACTAGCCAAAGCTTCTTCTACTGTAGATGGAACCCTGGCTTCATATAGAGCTGCTTTGAAAGCCAATGCACTCTGTGACATATTCCCATCAACATTATCAACTGGATATCTCGATCTCTTGGCCTCATAGTCCGGATCATACCGCTTTGGTGGAACCCCTCGAGTCGATCTAGGCAGAAGCACATAAGGGGTTTTACCACTATTCTCCACATCACCTGAGTTTCCTATATCAACCTGCTCCACAACATCCTCTACATGCACAATCTCATCATGATTATCATGACAAGTATTATCAACAGTATCAGTACTACTCACCTGATGTTCAAACAAGGGTGGAGGTGGTTGAGGAGTGGACGATACAACCTGGATTGGAGGCTCGGTGACATTACCTACTTGTTCTTTTGGGTCTGAGTTGGATAATCGTGGACTAGCAAGCCATCTGAGATCGTCATTATCATGTCTCTCCCCCTGACATCGAAGATGGTGATAGTAGAAATCTGTCTCAATGAAATCACAGTCCATAGTGGTATGTATCTTCCTAGTCAGGGGGTCATAACACCTGTATCCCTTCTGATCTCGTCCATAACGCACAAACACACACTTCAGAGCTCTTGGCTCGAGCTTATGACATACCCGCTTAGCACAATGAGTATAAACAGTGCAACCAAAGATCTTAGGTGGAAGGGTGTGGGATGAAGGAATGTGATGGTGTGTTTTGAGGGTTTCAAGGGGTGTACGGTATTGGATGGGTTTAGAAGGGAGACGGTTAGTGAGGTAATTGGAGGTGGCAACGGCTTCAGGCCATAGATAGATAGGGAGTTTGGATTCAAGCATGATGGCACGGGTCATTTCAAGGAGGGTTCGATTTTTGCGTTCAGCTACACCATTTTGTTGCGGTGTATCTGGACACGAGATTTGGTGTATAAGGCCTTTGGTTCGGAAAAATTGTTGCATATCATGGTTAATGTATTCCCTACCATTGTCAGTTCGAAACATGCGGGGTTGGGTTTGAAACTGGGTGCAAATCATATGATAAAAGTCCACAAACACATTAAACACCTCAGATTTATGCCTAAGAAAATAAATCCAACTCATGCGGGTACAATCATCAATAAATGTAATAAAGTATGAAAAACCATGAATCCCAACAATAGGAGCAGGGCCCCACACATCCGAATGAACAAGCATAAAAGGAACATCCACTTTATTAAAACTACTAGAATACGAATGTTTGTGACTCTTAGCAAGAATACAGGTTTCACACTTAAAATCAGTCTTAAGCCCTACAAAACGAGGAAAAAGCTTCTCTAAATACCCAACTGATGGATGTCCAAGTCTTCGGTGCCATGTCCATAATTGATTATCCAACGACCCGCGAACAAGAACTGCGTTGCCATGTGTAGTCTCCTCCTCAAGGTAATAAAGTCCACCGCGCTCAGTACCACGCCCAATAATTTGCCCTGTCTGAGCATCCTGCACAACACAACACCCCGGCTTCATAAGAACAATATAATTGAGGTCCCGAGTCAGCTGACTCACAGATAATAATTTATGAGAAAGTTCAGGAACAAATAAACAATTTTTCAAAGTAAGTTTATCCGAAAAACATATAGTCCCCGCACCCCGAACTTTAATGCCATCCTTATTAGCAGTTTTAATAATATGTTTACGAGGACTTTCGGAATTTTTAAAATCAGATGGATCGTAGGACATCGTATCAGTGGCCCCGCAATTGAAAATCCACCCTCCTTTAAATAAAGAAGAGACATGAAATGAGGACCCCATGAAAGACACGTGACCCTCCCCCTCTTTAAAAGGGTTTGGGCCAAGCTCCTGATTTTGCCCTACTTCCTTGCTCCTGGAAGCGCCGTTTTGGCACTTTCCTTCTTTCTCTTTCATACCTGTGCTATGAAGTGCCATTCCTGATTTTTGTTCCTCCATTAGAGCATCTTCATCGATGCTCCATCCCACTGCTGCTCTTCCTGATTTTTTGTGATCTGGAACATGCGACTGTTTTGGCCCTTTCTTCTTCACATCCGGCCACCATTCCGGGTAGCCCACGAGTTTGAAACACTCGTCCTTGGTATGTCTAGAACCCCCACAGTGGGTGCATTTGAGGTGAGCTTTGTCATCATCTTTCCGGTAAGTTCGTCCCTTGACCACATATCCTCCACCAAGACCCGATGAATCCGGATCTGATGAGGGTCTTTTCATTATTTCACGCCTCAAGATCTCCCTCCTTATGCTTGAGTAGGCTTCTTCCACAGTTGGAAGAGGGTCTAAAATGAGATCTCTTCTGTCTTTATCAAGGGTACTATCAATTCCAACAAGAAATTGATATAACCGGTTCTGTTGTATCATCTTGTTATAAATCATCATGTCCTCCGGATCCCTCATAGGGTTCGGTTGTCTTCTGTCTATCTCTTGCCAAAGCTGAAGTAATTTTCCATAATATGTCTCAATGGAGTCTTCTCCTTGTTTGAGATTGTTTGTTCTGACCGTGAGATCAAAAATTTGCAGGCCATCTCTACCACTATTGTAGAGAGTCTCAATCCCCCGCCATAAGGCCTTAGCAGTGTGATATTCGAGAAACTGATTCACCAATATCGAATCAATATTCTCTAATATCCAAGAAATTACAATTGCATCGTTCCTGGTCCACTGGCCGTACATTGGGTCGTTTTTGGATGGAGGGTCGGCGATGATGTGATTGAGCCGATCCCGTCCATTAATGGCTAAATGCATCAACCTGGACCATTGGTTATAATTGTGATTGTTTAATTTTGTGGATAGGATGGGAGTACTGTTTTGGTTTGTGTTTGGCTAGTTACTGGTTTGCTGGGGTTCAATGGGTTTGCTGGGGTTTAACTGTTGAAACAGTTGCAGCAATTGTCCCATGGTAACTGGTTGATCTGGTGAAATGACGGTTTTCGATTCCTCCGCCATTTTGGGTGTTTTCAGGTAAGGTTTCCGGTATATGATGAAGCTGCAAAAACGATTCAGGATCGTTGCCGCTCTGATATCATGATTAAAGGTATAAAATAGTGTTTTAGGATTTTGAATATATGTTAATCTTTATTAATCTTGGTGATACAATAATATCTACTACCATATTTACATTATACTCTAAATATATTGTTTCCATATTCTAACATGTTTATATAGATTAAAATTATATTAGTATAATCTAATAATATTGGTCATAAAAGTTAAAGTTTAACATACAAATGCTCAATATATGACAATTCTATGTGAACAATGTTGCTATAACAGTATAACACCTAGTAAGGTGGATTTAAAACACACCATTATTACATGTGTACTTAACAAATTCGATCATTACATGTGGACTTAACAAATTCGATCACTATTCTTATAATTTAACTGTTTCACAATTTAAAATAAATGGCATTTTCAAATAAACGATATGAACACAATTTAAGCAAATTCAAACCTATGATTAGGGCTGAACAAAGTTTGGTCTAAACCGTAAACCAAACCAACCCAAATAGGAATTTCAATATTTGGTCTAGTCTATGGTTTAAATGGTCTGGTCTGGTTTTTTCAAATTAAATTACGGTTTACGGCCTGGTCTCGGTTTTTTATTTTTCAGACGGACCGGACCGCAAACCGTTTTATGGTCGAAAATCATAATTTTGTATTTAAAAAATTAATTTGCTACCTAGATATTTTAAGATGTAGCTATTTTTATATAGCAATATATACATGAATGATGTTAATACTATTAACTAATTACAAATTATTATATTTATTAATTGTAGGTGTGAAAAACCGTAGACCAGACCAGACCGGACCGTTGTAAAACGGTTTGGTCCGGTCTGGTCTGGTGCTTTAAACGGTCCGGTCCGATCTGGAAATTTTTCAGATCGGAATTTCTGGTTTGGTCTGATTTTAGTGTCAGACCAGACCAAACCGGACCGTGTTCACCCCTACCTATGATATGAACACAGTTTAATCAAATTCAAACCTAAATTCTCTTTGACTTATTGTGGAATTTCAATTTTTGACAATTTTCTGAACTTGGTAAGTTAAGTCAACTTATTATATTGTCTAAAGTTACTATATGAATATATAGTTTTTGCTAAATTGTGATATATACACTACAAAAAAATGTAAATTTTCGACTACCCAAAATAGTCGGAGTTTAGTCGGTATAGAGCTATACCGACTAAATTCCGACTTTTCAGGTTAGTCGACTCAGATTGGTCGGTAAATCATTTTAGTAGGAAAACACTCGGAAATTTCCGACTACCCATTTGGTCGGAAATTTTCGACTGCCTATATAGTCGGAGTTTAGTTGCTAAACACTATTTTAGAAATCAACCCAAAATGGCAAAAAAATAAATAAATAATCCGGCCGGATTTCCGACCATATGGCGCCACACACACGCCTTCTTTTGCCACGTCAGCTACCAGCTTCACAACTCACCAAGTGCGCCTAACAAGCATCAAACTTGAGACCTCAAATATCAATGCTCAACACTCCAGCCACTGGACCAAGTGTTACTTTGTGATATAGATTGTAATGATGTTGTATATATTAGCTAATAGTCGTATTATTATTATTATTATTATTATTATTATTATTATTATTATTATTATTATTATTATTATTATTATTATTATTATTATTATTATTATTATTTTGAAAAAGTAAGTATTATAAAATGCCAGAAAATAGCCGAAACTTACTGCATAAGTTCATAAGACTGAGACGTCTACCCATACGAAGCATCTAAGGGACAGGCCCCTCGTCATTCGCTTGAAGGAGTCGACATCTCCCAAAAAAAAGGAGAAATTATCTCCTGGGCTATACATTGATGTGGATCACTAGTAGTACTTATATATACAAACTAGACAAAAGGCCTATGCAAAAACAAACTAAACTTATATACTCAGATCTATCTGTGGGTAGTAGCAACACATAGCAGCGTTTCAGCGTAGCTCAGCACTCACAGGACCCAAGCACAAAGAGTTCCATCACATCCTTAGCTTGGGCAACCAATACATGCAATATCTACCCATCCAGCAGCAGCATTATCAGGGTAGCACCCAGCATCCACAGAGAAGTTGCCATATATTTCACACAGGGAAAGGGAAGGAAATAGCCTTGGCTAACCTCCAATCCTAAATTGTTTAGGCACCTCATAAGCCTGGCCACCCATTTGAATACTGAGCATGGACGATTGGTTAGGGTGTGAGCATGGCATAGTCTATGGGAGGGGGGGAGCCAACATCCATTTGAAACCCACTCTTAATACAACCTCGCCTAAACAATGTAAACCATCTGCGACAAACTAACAACATTCCTCCATCAGTAATCAGGGGAGGGAGATAGGCGTAGCCAAGGGTTATAAAAACATATTACTACTCGTATTAGTAAATTATTAATACTTTATTAGTTATTTAGTCGTATTAATTATTATTAATCGTATTAGTGCATTATTAGTACTTTATTAGTTATTTAGTCGTATAATTGGTCGTATTAGTATATTATTTTTTTTAGCAAACAAAACTCTTTTTCATTTACCAGAAAAACACCAATACATCAAAGTCAGGGAGCTCGGAAAAGCCTAATTGCATCAGTGTGGAACCGAGGCCCACCTTCGAGGAAGGGTTTCCCCGGCCCACTCTTCATGTGCATACGGGAAAAAACCGAGACCACAAAACAAGCCGACAGAAAGTCAGCTAAAAAAAGCTATACAGAATGGTAAATTAAATACAAGCTATAATGGCCCCAACAAAACAAAATAATGAAGCCTAAAGTAAGCCATTGGCATTAGCTGCCACAATATACTACCCCAGCAACATAGCACAACCACAATAAAGGCATCAAATCAGGCATCGAAAGCATAGCAGCCCTATGACAGCAGCATCATTCAGCATATTAGCAGCAAAAGAAACCAAGAGAACCACCCTCAGCCTCAAAATCAGCAGCATGCTAAGCCTCAGGGAGGACCCAATCTATATGCACCCTCGGAGTAGCACACAATCAGCCTCACTCAACAATACAAGCAATCAAGCAGCTGGTCAGCATAAGCAGCAAGGCAGCATCATCAAACCTAGCTCAACAGCAGCAAATCAAGATCAGCCCAGAGAACCCCTCACCAACTCAACAAGATGAGTCTCTTTACAATTGATGCATCAACGCCCTCAAAACAACAGCATCACAATATCCAGACCTTAGCTCAAAACAGGGATCAAATCAACGGAGGAAGAAACAGTAGCAAACCAGCAGCAGCACTCCATCAGATGAGCAGCAACACTTTCAACTCCAGCATAGACCAGCAGCTTGGAATCAGCAGGCACCATCAAATATATGGAAGCAATAACCTGTTATAAGATGTACAAAAGGAAAGTGCTGTAAATTACAATTACACTACACTACAACTATATACTATGTATATAAGCCTTTGTGTTTATGGCAATGATCTTCTTCAAAGAATGAACCACGAACAAGATGAACACCGTTGAGAAGATTTGTTGCAACACAATGGTCACCGGAAATCTTGATATAAGGTTGAAGGCGTATGGAAACTTTCCTTTTGTGATATATCCCCCACAAAGGTACTTGGGTTACGATGATGGATATTCACAACGAGATACAATCAACCACATTAACCGATGAGTACGCACAGATTAATCTAAACAACAAAGAGTTTATAGAAGAAAATGAAATCAGAAAAACAATAATGAAGTTAATTACTCTTCACTATGAATCAAGAGAAATGAGAGAAAGAACAATAGAAAATCAGAATTTCTATCAAATGTTAAGAGTGATTTGATATGCATGTGCCCACACCTATTTATAGAGTGTGAAGAGTCACATGTCTTCATCCAATCCATGCTTGGTGGTTACCAGGCAATTAGAGTGTTTTCGTGAAGTAAAACACTGATAAGTGCAATTATTTGCACTTATCCGTGTTCATTTTACGCTCCTTATTTGTAGTTTTAGTGGGTTTTTAGGTATGTTTTGAGTAGTTTGTGCATATTTTGTCTCTCGAGGTCAATTCCATGTTTTATGTGATTTTTGAGGCAAAATCGGAGTTTTTAGGTACATTTCGGAGTTATAAGAAGGTGAAGGCTTGGAGAAATAGCCTAAGACCCCTTGTCACGTGAAGAGACCGAGCTACAAGCTAGTCCCGATGAGGAGAAGGCAAGAAAAGTGGAGATGAGCGCAACAAAAGGCCAAGCGACGACCCAGTTCCATGTGCACCACTCGTCGCCATTTATCAGCATTATTTATTCCATGTCGTAGGCAAGCGACGAGTCGTCGCCTACCAAGCGCCGCTCGTCGCATTATCCCGTAGCAGCTTCAGATTCCCTCAGCAGATGAGCGACGATCGTCGCCCTGATAGGCGCCGGTCGTCGCCAATCAATCCGGGCGTAGTTTCCTGACGGTTTTTCTTCTAATTTTTGGAACCACTTTATATAGTGGCGGTTACATTTCTTGTAAATAATCAGATTTTAGTTTTCTTTTGTAATTTCCTGTAACTTTTTCTTAGAGCTTTTAGTTTTCATTCAAGCATCCTTTGAAGAACTTCTTGTAGAATTCGATTTCCGCACTTCCAGTTTATGTTATTTTCGCATTCCGTAAGTTTCGTTGTTTCATTATTGCTTTTTACATCATTGTTTGTTGTTTGCTATATGTTTTGTATGATCATGAGTAGTGAGTAGTTTCTTTATCTAGGGTTAGGGTGAAATCCCTAATTCGAAGCATGGATTGATATTTTATTGATTGATTGTGTGCGATTTGAGTCGATGATTGAACCTACGCTTAATGAGTCTTGATTTAAATATCTTTGTTAGCCTTTCAATAGAACGGAAGTTTGAGAATTGGTTTAACTTAGGATTGAGATATATTTAAGTTAAATTCCTTCTAGTATTAGCCAATAGAACGGAAGTTTGAGGATTAATGCTAGTTGGTCTTAAATCGATATTAGTCAATAGAGTGGAAGCTTGAGACTAATTAGATCACGTTCTCTCATACTTATGGCTCAATTTCATACAATCATGAGATTAATTGAATTCCATGTTAGAATTAGGTGATACCCGACGCCCTAGTGTTTTTCATATCATTGTTATACATCATTTTTAGTTATCGTTTTAGCTACTTGCATCTTAGAATTAGAACATCGTCTCATTTTATTTGTTTAAATCTTGTCTTAGCTCATCATAAGCATACAATTCGGAATTATTTAAGCCTCCTTGTGTTCGACCCGCACTACGCGTACACCGTGCGCTTGCGGTAAATTAAAATTTGCACATCAAGTTTTTGGCGCCGTTGCCGGGGAAGCGACCATAATTCCTTTTTTGTTTTGTTTGTTGATTTGCTTAGACTGTTGCTTGTTGTCCCCAAACCTTTGGCCCCTTTGTCTCTGAATGCCCAGGCGAGCTCGCTCTCTCGAACGGTTCGACCCCGAGATTGAAGCTACCGCCCGTAGACTTAACGCAGACCGACTTAGGCGTCTTAGGCAGCAACAAGACACCATGGCCCATAATGCTAATAGATCCTTTGGCCAAATGGGTGCGCCCACGCTCACCCAAACTTCCATACCTTGCATAGTTAAACCAGACTTTGGGACCGAGAATTTCGAACTTAAACCCCATCTCATTCCAAATGATTGAGAGGAACCAATTCGGCGGTCACCCAAGTGAGAGTCCGCACGACCACATAGCTGACTTCATAGAGAGATGTGACACCATCACCGCCAAAGATTTGTCCATGGAGGCGGTGAGGATGCGGCTTTTCCCCTTCAGCTTGAAGGATAAGGCCAAGTCCTGGCTCAAGTCCGAACCCGCAGGTATATACACGACCTGGGAGGCGCTAGCTAATGGCTTCTTAGCCAAATTCTATCCTCCTAGGAAGACATCCCAAATCCGGACCCAGCTGCAAACATTTAAGCAGCAACCCTTTGAGTCTTTCTATGAAGCATGGGAGAGATTTAAGGATCTCCAGATTAGTTGTCCACACCATGAGATACCCAATTGGTTACTAGCTCAGTCCTTCTATGGAGGATTGTTTGATGAACATAAGTCGTCGATTAACGCCGCATGTGGCGGTGATATGGATTCTAAGATCCCAGAGGATCTCTTGAAACTCTTTGAGACCATGGCTAAGAATAGCCACTCTTGGAGTAATGAGAGAGGTCCAGTAGCCCAGGGTAATGTTGCAGAATCTGAGACCATCAAAGCTCTCACCAAACAGCTAGCCCATCTTACTGAACAGATGGCTAAGGTAAATATGGTAAATTCTTCTCCATCTCCTTCTTCTAGTTCTTCTGTTATATGTGATACATGTGGTGCTTCAGGTCACTGTTCTAGCGCTTGCCCCCAAGCTTACGGGGAGGTGAACGCTTTATACAGTAAGCCTCCTGGAGACCCAACAAGCTAACCGTTACAATGCAGGCTATAAGCACCCGAATTTGTCCTACAACTAGCACCAATGTGCTAAACCCGCAGCATGTCCAAGCTCCATTTCAGCACCCCCTCCGTACAAGCAATATACTCAACCCCCTCAACCTAACCTTAGGACTGAGGTCGATGAGTTGAAAGGCGTTGTGCGGAGTCATATTCAGAACACCGTTACCCACATGAAATTTTTGGAGACGCAACTGGCTCAAATAGCACAGCAGCTCAATACTCGGGCGCCAACCAACTCCCGAGCCAACCAGAGCCCAAAGACAAGGAGCCCTAATCAGATTAACGCAATAATCGAGGGTAAAAGGTAATGAATTGGCCGGCCCTCCTATTCAGGAAGTGCCTCCTGCAAAAGCCAATTATGCATGTTAATACTGATGTTGTTTGTTCTGACAGTGCTGAAAAGAAATGTGACCGCGACAATGAGAAAAAGGTTAAAGGTAACTGACATCAAAAGCGACTATCTCCCTTCCCTCAAAGGTTAGCCCAGGCTAAACTTGAGAAGAAGTACGGGAAATTCTTCCAGTTACTCAAAGACAACTCTTTAGAGTCGTCTTTTCTAGACCTGCTAGCCCAAGCTCCCAAAGTTCCTAAAATGTTCAAGGACTCATTGTCCGACAAGCATGGGGTGAGACTATCACTGTTCCTAAGCTAGGGAGACCCCGGGAAAACTTCAATATTCCTGTCACAATTGAGGGGTGTTTCAATAGACAAGGCTTTATGTGATCTAGGTGCTGGTGTGGTCTGATGCGCTACTCGTTGTATAAGAGTTTAGGAAACCTAGGTAAAACTGGTCCCCCATGAGGGTAAGTTAACAACTTGCCGACCGTAGTATTATTCACCCTAGGGGGATTTTGAAAGATGTGTTGGTAGGTATTGGTCGATCTGTGGTTCCGTGTGATTTCTTGATTGTTGATATACCTGAAGACCATACGACCCCGATCATCTTAGGAAGACCGTGTTTAGCAACTTGTAGGACAGTTGTGGATGTTGTTAGAGGCAAGATTGTGATGGACATAGGGGATGCTAATATGAGTTTAATATTGATCGTTCCCCTACTTGTCATGCCTCTGCAAATTCGGTGTGTATTGTTGCCACTAAGTGTAAGGAGGACTCGGACCTTGATGCCTTAGAGGATTTCCTTGAAGGCACCGGGGGACGTGAAGAAGTGTTGAGTTGGGGAGGTACGTGTGACGAGGAGTTTGATCTAACCCATGAATTATTGCAAGATATGTGTTTGTGCAGGTACCGAATTGAAGGTTGGAAAGTCAGTGCATGGAGTAAATGAAGTGATACGGGAGAGTTCTACGCCTCCCAAGGTAGTTTTTGATGAATT
>JAAKBH010000913.1:0-80070 GCA_019776075.1 Amaranthus palmeri
CATATTTTTTTCAATGCATCTCTAAAGGCTAAAGGGTTAGGGAAGCTTAATCTAACAAACCATTTGAATTTCTTAAATTTGTGTGTGTACTTGACCCAACTCACCTTCACTGTCATCATAATCTAACAATGGATCTACAACCTCAATGTTGTTAACAGTATTTTTGCTTGCCCATCAACCGCATTTTCAGAAACAAATTCCTCCTCGCTGACAATATAGCTCTCACACTCACTATCATCAAGCTCACTGCTCACACTATATGATTCATCCTCACTATCATCACTTCACTGTCATCAATATTTTCTTCCCTCCTTGTCCTCACCTTCTTCTAATGGACCACTTTTACCCTTTTCTTTTTGTGCCCTTCTAGGTGTTAACTTTTTCTTTTCACCTTCAATTTTACCCCTATATAAAGAAGCTAACTGTTTACGAACCTCCATAACCAAAAGCTCATAATCATCTTGTTCACAATATACACTACAACATCCCTCATTTTTGACCCAATTGATGCCATTTCCGTAACGAAGCATCGTCACTCATCATACGTAGGGATGGCAATGGGTCGGACTCGGCTCGGACTATCCACCTCCGACTTTGCCTCCGAATATATCTCGAACTATTTTTTTCAGTCCACCCTCCACTCGGAGTCGGAGTATGCATACTCCAACATTGCTCCGACTCGGACTCTCGGACCTCCGGCGGACTTCGGATTATTATCAAGATTTATTTTTTATCGATTATACATTTATGATTTTAAAGTACGAAAAAATTAATATAGATTAGTCTTCAAATTCAACTTTAATAGAAATATTAGTCCTGTAATTACAATAAACAAACTAGGCCTTATTTCCCTAAAATTACATTAACATAAAAGTTACCTAAATGATGAGTCTTCAATTCTTCATGCCTCAACATTACAACATCATTCTTCTTCTGTAGCTTCTACATCCCTCATCTTAAATCAAAAACCCTACATTATTACCAAAACAAACATCACATCACTACCAATTCCAAAGTCAAAACTAGTTGAATTTTGTACTAACAATGTAAACATAACTCACAATCAACATAAATTTAATCAAATAGACTTTGGAAAAATAGACTCAACATAAATTTTGCGCTAAAGATTTTGCACTAACAATATGCTACTCAAAGAAATGAAAATAAACCCAAAGAAACAGATTTTGCTTAAACATAACTCAAAATCAACTAAAGATTTTGCACTAGCAATATACTACTCAAGATGATTCAAATAGACTCGACATAAATTTAATCAAACAGATTTTGAAAAAAAAATATACAAATTCAATCAAACAAATGAAAATAAACCCAAAGAAACAAATAGAGATTGATTAATATACCAAAATAGTAAAGGTCTGTGGACAGTGGTGGTGGTCTGGTGGAAGCCAGCTTATTCACTCGTCAGCCGGCAGTCGTTCGGCGTTCGGGAGGAAGCCAAAGCGGGTACTTTTGGTTTGAGTTTATTAGGATTTAGGCAATGGAAATGGGTTTAGGGTTTGGGTAGTGGGATGTTGGGGGAATAGGGACGTTGAGTAAGAGAGGGTTTATTTTTATTTTTTTAATTCTTATGTTAAAATAATCAAGGGCTAAGATTAAAACAATTTTGAAATCGATGGTTAGAATCCAAAATTCATGTGATATTCAAAGTTGTATGTGATTGGTTATTAAAAGTTTAAGGATTGATGATGTGGACTATATCAAAAACCATTCATTCATCCACATTACATATCATCAATGGCTTGAATTTAATTAATGGTAAATAACAATTTTAATCTCATAAAAAAGCTAATTACCAATAAAATTGAATAAGACTTATATAGAATTATGAGGTTATTAGTGGTTTAAATATTATAAAATAATAATTTAATTCGTTATTACTTATAGGTGTTTAATGTCATTTCATTCATTAATAATTGACAACTTACAACTAAATCTTTGATATAAGATCCATCGATTAAGTATCTAGTTGATTATCATATAGATTAATAGTTTAATTTATTAGTTTTAGGTTTCGTTATACTTATATAACTAATCTATAAACATAATTAAATAAAATTTTAATTCGTTATTAGTGGTTTAATTTCGTTTAATTCATAATAATTGACAACTTACAATTAAATCTTTAATATAATATTGATTAAGTATCTACTTGATTATATATAGACTACTAGTTTAATTTAGTTAGATATAATATCGAGTAAGTCTATAATAGTCTAATCGATTGTTTTGATTAGTTTCGTTCATTCAACTTACAATATTCAATCTCACTTACAATTCAACGACATAGTTTCAAGTCTATATAACTATATTAGACAAGTTCCAACTTCCAATTAAATCTTTATTAAACAATCGATTAAGGGCTTGTTTGGTTACCCACTATTACCCTTGAAATTTTAAGTTCCTAAGAAATAGTATTATGCTAATTTGTTTGGTTGCCAAAAAATCTAAAATTCCTAGGAATTATAAAATCCAAGGGAAGTTAATTCCTATGAGACATAGGAATTAGATTACGATATACCCCCTTGGTCATTAACAATTCCCATGAATTAATTTCAAGGAAATGAAAATACCTATTGTCAAACAAACAATATTAAGTAATTCCTAGGAAATTTACAAAGAAAGTAAATTCCGATAAATTACAACTTCCCACAGGAATTTAATTCCTACGTCAACCAAACGACTCCTAAGTATCTAATTGATTAATATTAATTAGTATTTAGTATATAGACTAATACTATATATCTAATAGTTTATTGTAGTTGGTTTTAGGTTTTATTATATTTAAATAACTTTAAAAGTCAAAACTATATAAGACTGTAAGTCTATAAATTATAGACTATAATAATCTAATCGATTGTTTTGATAAGTTTCAATTTCAAACGTTCAACTTGATTAAATTTACAATATTCAATCTCTCTTACAATGTAATTAGTCACTCATGAGTCATGACTCATATAGTCAGATTGCAGATTTGCAATTTTGCTTAAAATAAATTTATTTTCATATAAAATTAAAATTTTCCAAAAATATAAAATGCCTTAAATTAAAATTTGAGTCGGATGTCGGGTCGAATTGGGTCGAGTCGGGTCGAATCGGAGTCGGGTCGAGTCGGAGTCGGAGTTGGATCGGAGTCGGAGTCGGTCGGATTTTTTTGCGGTCCAACTCCGGTCCAGCTCTAGCTCGGAGCCGGATTGTATAATCGGAGCTGGAGTCGGATTTTTTTCCAAGTCGGAGTCGAATCGGATAAAAAAACTCGGATCGAGTCGGAGGGGCGGATTCGGACTGAATTGTCATCCCTAATCCTACGTAAACCTTCTTCAATTGTAGAACTATTAGGCAATAAGTAGTACAAAGCATGAACATACTTAATACCAAGATTATTCTCAACTAGATCCTTCAAATCAATCCAGGAAATAATATTTGGGTCAATATCCAATGTTCTACACTCCCCACTATGGATGGCAATGGGTCGGACTCTGCTCGGATTATACATAATCCGACTTTGCTCCGGATAATAGTCGGACTTTTGTTTTCAGTCCACCTCCACTCGGAGTCGGATTATGCATACTCCAAGTTTGCCCCGGCTCGGACTCTCGGACCTCCAACGGAGTCGGATTATTATCAAACAGTATCGTTGTGATATTGTACTAACGATTTTAAAGCATAGAAAATTAACAAAATATGTTTTTAATATACAATTTCACAAAAAAAATATGTACTTTAATTTGAATTTAGTTTTAACAAGAGAAATAATCCTACTACTACAATTTAACAAAATTTTCTCGTATTTTGATTTGGCGTATTTTATTTCTCTTTATTTCATTTGTGATTCGTTAATCAAAATAAAAATACCAAGTAAGTTTACAAAATCGAAAATTACAATTACTATGAGAGAGAGCTTGAATTAGTCACGTCTAGAGTTTTACAAGAAACAAAATGTTAGTGTAAAAGTCAAATTCAAAGTCGGATGTCCTTCAGAGTTGGAGTCGGGTCGGAGTCTCGAATTTTTAATAAGGTCCAACTCTGGTTCGTCTCTAATTCGAACTCGTATCGTAAAGTCGAAGTCGGAGTCGGATGACTTTTTCCTCGGACTCGAATCGGATTATTTCCCTCGGATCGAATCGGACTAGGGTCGGATCCGGACTGAATTGCCATCCCTACTCCCCACTTAAATAACTCAAAAATACTCCTTTTGTTTTGAAATTACCCCCTACCACAACTTCAAGGTGAATGAATCATAAATACTAGCCTAAACATGCAAATAAGATTAATTAGGATTAATACAAAACCAACCAAAAACATATGCAATTGAGGGAAAAAAACACTTATCATTACAGTAGATCGTAAATTCTAATTATGCAATTGCTTGTGCGACTTATGCCATTTGGGAAAAAAAGCTTGAAGGATTGTTGATGAGAAATTCCAAATTTGTTGAAAATCCTAATTAGCCCAGTTAATGAAATGGAGAGCAATTAAGTGGATTTGGAAAAAAACTTAAAGAAATGTTGATGAGAACTGCGTAAGATGTTGAAGAACATTAACCCAGTGAATCAAATTGAGAGCATTTGAGTGGACTTTTAGAAATGGGTTCAAAATGATTTGGAATGCTGATTTGAAATAGATATGTCTCTTGAATTAACCCACTTAAGCATAATAAGTAAAAAAAAAAAAGAAAAATAAAAGGTGTGACTTGCAATAACCGATTTCTAAGTTGTAGGGTATGCTAGCAGCAACAAAAGGTAACAGGTTAGATTATTTAACAATAAGCCAAAGATCGGATTATTCACAGCAGATGACTTAAAGGTTGGATTAACATTATAATAAAAATAGACATGGAATATTGAAATTGAGTATTTTATACCATAATCTACTCAAACGATTTCCTACTTGTTCTGGTGTAAAAAGTAAAAATCAGGATCATACTAAAAATCATAAACTAAGAGAAAATAAAATTCGACCATATCATTAAGATCCCAGACCAAACCAAATACTTAAACGACAAATTGGTCCATTTTAATTTGCAAACCTAACTCTCTTAGGTTTTCGTTGGTTGTTTAACTTGCAAAAATATGGTGACTAAATCCAACTTTTTTATTCTAGGAAAATGAAAATCCCCAACAAGTAAAACGTTGAAGGTTATTAAAACTTAATTTTATGATTTGTATTATAATTTTAATTTTTATATTATAAATACCCGTCTATCCGCGGGTCCCGCCCGCTTTAAAAATGGGCGGGTAGCGACAAAAAAATTTGCCCGCAAATGCGGGCGGGGTTTTGAATATTTGAGCCCGCAGGTAAAATTTTTAGGTATTACCCGATCCGCTGCCCGCCCAAGCCTGCCTATGACTTCGTTGAGACAACTTGAAAATAGATAATCTACACGAATTAAGTTAAAATGATTTTTTTCCAAGTCTCTTTCTACTTCTCATTTCTGTATTTACAAAGCTTTATAGAAATCAAAGCATAACATTTACAAAATAAAATAAAAAGGAGAGCTGAATCAGTTAAAACCGTAAATATATAGAGATTCTTCAGGCCCTTTCTAAAATTTATTTACACATTTTTTTCCTTGGCAAAAAAAAACCATTTATATACAAGGATGAACAAAAAAGCAAACTACCTAAACCTAACATACATCAAACAGCATGGTCAAGCTTTTCCCATCACAGCCACAGACTCCACTGCACCCCACCATAGACTCATCCTTGCAGTGCAACCTCACATTATCAAAATTTTCCCTGCTCGAGCCACCACACATAATGCAGATAAACTTTGCTGGAACGATTTCAAAATCCGGAATTCCAGCGCACCTAGTGTGCTGCCAAACACCGCATACATCACAGGCCAACATTCTTTCCCCATCATCATCACGGGCCCCACAGCTGCAATCCACCGTCCATCGCTCGATGCCTCTTTCCAAACAAAATCTACCCAGCCCATTCTTCAAAGGGCATCTTCCCTGAAGCCTCAGAGTTACGAAGAAGGGAAACAGGAGCTTGACCTGGGTGGAATCCTCTACACCTCGATAGTCAACCAGCTTTTCTGCCTGGAATCCTTTAAATATAACGTAAACTTCCTGAAAAGCCTTGGATGCTTCACGTTTAAGGTCTGAAATGGTGGCACTCGGGGAGAGGGCAACAAGTTCAGGAGGTGGCTTCACAGCATTCACTTCTGATTGACGCCCAGGGAGCTCCACTTGGCAAAAAATATAAATAGCAGAAGAATTCTCAAGGGATATTGTGGACTCTGGCTCATAGTTCTTCAAAAACTGCTTGCAGTCGAGAAGCCTTGATGCTGCACTGAATGCACACTCCCTCTTCCCTTTGTTTCCAAAGTCCATCATCGTCTGGGGATGAAGTAGACCTTCGTACAAAACTCTCATGTCACGCAAGATTTGTTCTCGGGAAGGGCTGTTCAAAACAGAAGGATTTGCACACCCCAAATTTTCTTGAAAAGAGAAGTTTCCCAACTCAACTCTGTAAAGGAATTTCACGTGAGCTTCAGAAGTTTGTAATAACTAAGAATCTAACTTATTGATAAACAAACAAAATGGTTACCTATACTCGAGTGCACCAGTATCAGGGTTACAACGGGCATGAACAGTCATTCCATCAGAAGATCGCTTGCCACCAAGTTCCTTGAGACAGTAGTCCAGTAGCTCTGGGGGTCCCGCTTTACAAACAGCTCCCCTCAGAGTACGCCAACTCACCCAGTTGGAACCTGTCACTGCACGTAAAACTTTTATCATTGCAACCTCAACCCGTTTGACGTCAATTGCCGTCCATGCACAAAGTATTCCGGGAGCACAGGACCGACGTCTCTTGAAGGTGTCTTCACGGACAACGGATGGTTTTTGCACATCATGCAGTAGACTCATTATAAAGTTAAATAGGTCTCTTACATTTACAAGTTCTCGTTCTGAGAGGGACTGATAAAAAAATATCAAGTCCTGAATTTGAGTACGTGGCTTCCTCCCTTGAGAGATGAAGCATGAGAGAGGCGTACTTGAGAGAGTTTCAACAGCCTCAATATACGCATCTTGAGTAAGAGCAAAGCTTCCAAACCCAAACTCATAACCCCAGTTCCCATACCAAGGATGCCCCTTCGTGATGGCATGAATGAGTCGATACTCCAACCCATACTTTTTGGATACATCCATGACACTGATCTTTCTGTTGATGTATACAAAGCAACATTGTAGGGTCTTAATAAAATGAGTACAAGATCCGGTTAATAAACATTGATGAGCTATGCTAATGTATTTAAAAATAATCCAGAATATACTAACTCCTATAATTTCAGTGATTATAAAACAAAATATAGTTCAAAACCTACTACATTTATTTTTATTTAAAATACTGAATTTCGTAAAGAATTTATAAATATTGCGAATGACAACACGGAATACAGCAACTAATTAACAATTTTCATAAAAAAGAAAATCCATGATACTCGATCAAAAAAGAAAGGAAATCGTAACCAGAAAAAGGTGCACTATAGTGCATCAAAATTATGAGACTAATGGTCAGAACGGCTACTTCCTCCGTTCCATAACACTTGCTACATTGTCCATTTTTGGCAATTTCATATTACTTGCCACATTGCTATTTTTAGTAATAAAACAATCATATAACTCTATATCTCACTAACTTTTTTCTTCTTCAATTAAGATGAAGTGGAGGGTATAGTTACACTTTACATGTTGTAACTACCTTTTCTTAATTCCCGTGCCCATGCAAATGTAGCAACAAAAACAGAACGAAGAAAGAAAGAATTTTTTAATATTTGCTTATCTCAGCACAAGAAGGAAGATATAAACAACTAACACAGATCAACCACAAGAAAATTTTCTTCCATGGAAACAGAATATACTGAACAGATTTTTTGCAACATAAGACAATGGCTAAAGCTGCAAAAGATATTAAAAAAAGAAATAAAAGAAATCCAAATTGAAATTCCCCCAGAATTTGAAGCAAAAGAAAGCTACTTTTTGTAACTTTTAACATCTTAATCACTTCTTTTTCAAGTTTTCCATCCTCAAGAAGGTACAAAAAGGTAAGAACACCATGTACTATCAAGAGTCCTAACCTGACTCCAAGGTATTTACACAGGCGATCCCAGAAGCCCATAATATCAGTTCCTGAAAGCACCCTTGAACCACCTTCTCTACCATTAACTCTAAGAAGGTGTCCATATCCATTAGCATGAACTACACCGTGCAATAGATGAGTAGTATCCTCCAACTGGTGATAAATCCAGTCTTCAATATCATCACAAGTCATTACATGGTTGCATGTCTTGCACCTATTAAAACATAAATGATAAGATCACTGTTAAGATTTTTCATCATTCACCAATTCAGTAGAAGTATCTCAGATTTATGTCCACTACCACAAACATACAATGCATTAAACAAACTAAAAATATATTTAATCACATGTATGATAGTGTAATAACAAATCAGACTAATTTTTGGTTAACTTGTAGACAAAACTTGCACAGACATAAGACATTTTTCTTCCATTCTTGCAACACTACAAAATGTGGACAAATAAAAAAACAACGCATACAAAATAGCCAGTAGCTCAAACTGATCTTTAAGAGAACAATACAAAAGTTTAAACAAAGACTCCCTTAACAATACCCAACTATTAAATGCAAACTAGATTTATCTACGAGTGCCATGATTTATGTATATTTTTACCAAATACTAACAGGATTTCAAATCTTAAGTACCAATGGCAATGATCACCTGATACACATTCACAATCACAATTGTAAAATCATCTCATGATTTTGGAATATAATAATTCTGCTCCACAATCAACCTGTTCAAATCCTTCCAGACAGATTCACATTGACATTGAGGTCATAATCAATCCAAGTTGAATTTATATACATAAACATTGACAGAGACAAAAACAGCAATTTCTATCTATATCTATATGTTCATACAAACTCCCACTGTTTTGGTATGCTCATACAAATTCTTTTCTTCAACCCACTCTTCACTTGTACTAATTATTATTAACTGAACATAACTGAGTCAACATACACATTTTTCCCACAATTAACAAACCAACATACACTACCTATTCATAAAATACGAAAACACAACATCCTTATAAAATAACCAATAAGAAAAACTAGCGTCTCATAAGCATCAAGAAGTAAAAGAACTGTATTGGAAATTTGGAATCTAAACTAACTTAGATTTTTTTGACCGCCTCATGGTTAAATATACTATACCAGCTTTTGCCTCGTGATCAAACAAAATCACCAATATTCACTTTCTTTCACTCAATAGTAAATTCCATCTCAATTACGTTTTTTTTAAAGTAAAAATATTCCAATATGAGTGTATATTTATGAAAGAAAAAAATTGTGAATGTTGTTATAACTTATAGTTTCATTATTATTTGAAAATTTCACAATTAGACTTGGAAATATTTGAAATGTATGGGACGTTTCCAAACGTTTTTGCTTTTGGTGGTTAATAAAACTACCATTAGCTTAGGTATATGCAAGTAAAATGAAGAAAATACTTATGTAAAAAAACAAATTGGGTGTACATGCAAGTTCACCCATTAGTAAAACATAAAAATTAATTTCAAAACAAATTAAAAAAACATATGTATTGGTACTAGCCAATGCCATTTATGCATAAATTATGTTGTTTGGGTAGAAATACCCAATCTTCAAATTTCGACACCCTTCTCATTGTGTCGCCACCTTCTTATTGAGTTGCCACCATTTTTAATGAATTACAAAATTATCCTATAACTCATTTTTATTATACAATCAAAAGTTATTATTAAACTAAAAATTGTTAATAATAATCAAAATAAAATAAAAAATATATTATATGTAAGTAAGATAAAATTACTTTATCTCAAAAAAAAAAAGTAAGATAAAATTACTTTTGTACAAAAATAGAAATAGATAGGGGTGTGCATGCAAATTAGCTCAGTAGTATTAGTAATTAGTAAAAGATCAAAAAAAATCCCAAATCCAAAAAAAAAAAAAAAAAACCAAAAACGTATGCTTTAATACTAAATACTAATCACAAATTATTAAAGAACGGTTCAAGTAAATCACCAAACAATCAAATGATAAGTACATAATAAATTCATTCAATACCATAACAGCAAGTTAAAACCGTATCAAAAAAATCAATATGAAGCACTTCACGTACCCATGAACTGGCCACGGTCCCTTTTACCTCAATGCTCTGTCCGATATAATTAATTTATTTTTTTTATTTCATCTACACAGACACAGTACTCTCCTTGGCACATAGAGAACAAGTTTTGCCTACTTAAAACAATATCAATATTATACTCTGTAATTATTTTTATGTGTTTCATTTAGTTTAGTGCATATGACTATTTCTCTCCCTCACGTCTGCTCTCTACATGTTTTAACTTGTAAATAATATAAATTAAGAATTTACATGTTTTAACTTGTAAATTAAAAAAAAGATATAAATTAAGAAAATTGTGTTGAATAATGTGAAAACTAAAGGGGATGCATATAGCAATTTCCATCAGCCAAGAGAGTAAAAAAGCATAGGATGAAAATAAGTAGCTCACCTAGGTTCAGCAAGATGAATCGCATCTCCACATTTAGGACAAGGCTTCACATACCCACCTAGTGAATTTTCATCTGCTTTTACTATAAAATGATACCTCTTTGTGCAAACAGGGTGCCCACCCCATCCTATATAAAAGTTAAATCTTAAATTAAAATCATTTTCCAATTTAAATTTATGAATGTATAATTAATTTAGAAAAGCAGAACATGTTTGGCAAAAGATGACAAATGAATGGAAGGCCAATTTAACCAATATTAATTTGTATGTTTCCTAGTAAAAATTTCTTTTTCTCGAGATTTTTATTATAATTTAAATTATTATTTTTATTTACGAAAGAGACAGCATACGAAGGGTTGGCAGCCACTTTTTAGGCCTAATTAGAGTGAAAGTGTACGAATATATTTATCTGTTTGTTATTGTAAAGGGTCCGCAGTGGAGACGTGTAACATCGGAAATTTGTGGATAAACCAAAATCCAAACAGTCAAAGATACTAGTCCAATTTTGTTTGACAATTTTACCCTTTTAAATGAAATATTAAAAGGCGGTATTATGAAAATTAGCGGTCCATTAGACTTGCACACAAAGCTACTCAATCACGCATAAGTGAGGCATACAGTCTCATTCAACTCAATCCCTTCGTGCCACCTGTCATCACTAAACGACACCGTTTTGTCCTCCTCTTCATCCACTCTCACCTCCCCCAAAATATCGGGCCTTAATTTCTCGCATAAATCTCTCCATTCAACAAGGAAACGACACCGTATTATGCACTGTTAGTGTTAAGTTAATAGAAGTATTAAATACTATTTACATGCAGAAACACCGCCCCGTATTACACGCTTGGTCTGTCACCTTGTTCGAGTCACTGAGTCAACTCGGTTGTAAATCGTTCTAAAAAAAGCAACAAATGGACGACACACATATAAAGCTAAAAATACGAGAGTCGGTTGCAGACTCGAACAAGTTTGACTCACCAACAACGCGGCACTGGTCACAGTAAACAGATCTAGATCTGGCAACATCTTCTTCAACAACATCGAGAGAAACAAAAACACCAGGAACTGAGTCATCTACCGAGTCACCAACTCGGAAACGAACCTGCCACGTTACGAGATGAGGTAGAACAGATGAAGAAGAAGGAAGAAGCGCGTGGCGAGCGAGGAAAGCTTTAACGTTAGACCTAAATGGACCTCCAGAAAGTCTTTCACCGTATTCCGGTACCGGAAAACTCAAAAAATCGTATAACCCGGCCGTAACTCGGCGCTTCATCCGTTTTAGAGATCTAGCGTTAACCACCATTGAAGAACAGAAAAAGCTTAGAATAGTAATAGTACTTCAGATCTGTGGAAAATAAAACAGATCTGGGCAACTGATCAGGAAAAAAGCGACGAGAATGGGTAAGGGAGAAAAAAAAGAAGTTACGATATTGATGTTGATTTTTTTCCTTTTAAAAAAAATTAATTGGAAAATATTTTTTCTTAAGGAAGAAGGAAAGGTAAGGCGGTTTGGTTTGTTTGGAAATAGGAGTAGATTTTTTTGAATAATTATTTTTTGGTTGTGGGGGAACTGGGAAGGCAGGAATGGGCGAATTTAACGCAAGTTAATTGGGAGAACGGAAGATAAAAATAAAGAAGGGAAAAGTAAATCAACGACTCCCTAAAGTATTTATATTTATATTTATATTTATATTTATATTTATAATAAAATAAAGGTGAGAAATAGAGATGAGAATAACGGACTAGCGCAAGTAAAGGCGTTTGCTTCGGTATTTCCAACCCTAGGTTTAATTAGTGTCTAGAACTTTCTTTTCATTATGTGTTAATACTTTTTTTTTTTTTTTGAAGAAAGAAGAACACTAAGCACAAAAACAATCAAAGTACAAAGCATCCTCGATCTAAGATGGGGCACAATCCACCCACAACTCATCACTTGGAGACAAAAGGGCCCATCGAGCTATACGATGCGCTACCCCATTACAATCCCGATAACAAAATTGAAAGATACAAGAACAAAAAGCCCTACTAAAATGAATACAATTATGTACACGTGTTTGAATAAAAGAACTCCTCTTCCGACGGCCATTCATGGCTTCGATGATATTGAGACAATCCCCTTCAAAAATCATCCGATCCCACTTATAATCGGCAGCCTTTCTTAAGGCCCAATCCAAGGACAAAACTTCAGCCTGCTCCGCATTGCCAGTCCCCAGCCCATACCGCTTAGCTCCGGCTCCCAAAAATTTCCCATTGTGATCTCGAGCCACAAAGCCCACTCCATACCATTCCCCACAAGAACTAACCGCCCCGTCGAAATTAATTTTTGTAAAACCAACCGAAGGCCTAGCCCAATGAGCCGTAGCTCTATCACCCACAATATTCATCTTCGAACCCATCATAGCACTTTGGTAATCTTTAAGCCAATCAAGAGCTTTCCCGATACAAAGACGAGGATGAGTTGAAATGTGCTCAAAAATTAATGCATTGCGGGCCTTCCAAATACTCCAGCAACACACAACCAATTTTTCAACCTCCTTAATTCCCATAGAGATCCACATCCAATCAAAAATGTCCCTAAAAGAAATTGCTTCCAAAGTTGGGCCTTTCCCCAAACCACAGGCCCAAACTTCCTGGGCCCAAGGACAGTCACGGATAATGTGTAAAAAAGACTCCATCTCGCCACAACGTGGGCACCACCGAAAATCCAAAACACCCTTCCGAGCTAAATTAGCCCCATGGGGAATAATATCCCAACAAGCCCGCCAAGTAAAATCACGAACCTTAGGCGGAACATTCAACCTCCAAATTTTATTCCAAATTGGATCTACCCCTTTAGAACTAGAAGCCACCGTTTTACGACCAATGGCAACGGCATGAATGTCTTTGACCCGGACCACTCCATCGGTACTATGGGGCCATTGTAAAGAATCCAATCCATCCTCAACTTTGATAGGAGTAGCCAAAATTTTATCAACTTCGAAAGGAAAGAAATGGGTACGAACCAAATCCGAGCGCCAAGAGAAAGTAATGGGATCAATAAAGAAGTCTAAAGTAAGATTCTCATCCCTAGGCCCACAAGGCGTAATAACCCGCCCCTCACCTTTTCCACCAATCCAAGCATCCTTCCAAACCTTCATCCGAGTGCCATTTCCAACTTCCCACCGTAACTCGTTAGCCAATAGATGGCGCGCCCCCATAAGGCTACGCCACCCATAACTAGGCTTGTGGCCCAATTTTGCCTTCCATATATCATGATCCGGAAAATATCGAGCTTTAAAAATCCGGGCTAGAAGAGAATCTTTACGCTCATGTAACCTCCAAACTTGTTTTGCCAACATAGCCAAATTGAACGTCTCAAAATCCCGAAATCCAAGACCCCCCTCCGACTTAGGCCTACATAAAGAATCCCAAGATTTCCAAGCAATACCCCTCTTTCCTTTAGCCGCACCCCACCAAAAAAGACGAATAAGCTTGCACAAATCTTGACAAAGCCCCATAGGAAGACGAAAGCAACTCATGGCATACGTAGGGATGGCTTGAGCCACGGCTTTTATGAGAACCTCTTTACCGGCCAGAGAGAGAAGTTTCTCTTTCCACCCTTGGAGTTTCCTCCAAACTCGATCACGAATGGACGCAAAAGAAATTCTTTTGGATTTGTCAAAAACCGTTGGAAGACCCAAGTACTTCCCATGCATACGGACCTCCACAAAACCCAAAGAATTCAAGATAGTTTGACGAAGCCCACTAGCCAATTTATTACTAAAGGAAATTTCACATTTGGCCACATTAATTTTTTGACCCGAAACCTCTTCATAATTCCTCAAAATATCGCCAATAACCCTCGCATCTTAAACCGTGGCTTTCGTAAATATAATGCTGTCGTCTGCGAAAACTAAATGAGTAATCACTGGCGCATCCCGAGCAATACAAATCCCATGTAACATCTTCCGATTATAAGCTTGTTTAATAAGAGCCCCGAGACCCTCTGCGCATAAAAGAAAAAGATAAGGGGAAAGAGGGTCCCCTTGCCGAAGCCCACGTGAAGGAATAAGAGATCTAGTTAATTGCCCATTTACAAGAAAAGAATATGTCACGGATGTCACACACTCCATAATACGAGCTATCCACCGCACCGGAAAACCTATCACCACCATAATGCCTCGAAGATAATCCCATTCGACTCGATCATAAGCTTTGCTCATATCGAGCTTTAGCGCCATAAAACCCCTTTGACGAGCCTCGCTTATCTTCATAAAGTGGAAAACCTCGGAAGCCAACAACACATTATCCGTTATTAAACGTCCGGGAACAAAAGCACTTTGGTGATCTTCAATAATATCCGGAAGGAAAATTTTCATGCGATTAGCCAAAACCTTCGAGATTAGTTTATAAGAGATGTTACACAAACTAATGGGACGAAGGTCTTTCATATCTTTTAGATTCTTTACTTTCGGGATTAACACAACATGGGTATCATTCAAACCGTCGGGTATACCCCCATTATTCAAAAATCGCAAGACCATATCACACGTTTCCGTTCCAACTAAATGCCAAAATTTGGAATAGAACATAGCGGGAAAGCCATCGGGCCCAAGAGACTTGGCGGGATGCATGCTTTTCAAAGCAGCCACAACCTCTTCTACACAAAACGGTTTAAGTAACCCCACACGCATATCCTCCGACACCCGAACTCCAACATTCTCGATTTGATGAAGCCCAATAGGAGGCCTAGACGAAGAGAATAAATCGGCATAATAGGCCCAAACCACCTCCATCATTTTATCTTGCTCCGAACAAATATTCCCATTATTATCAAGCAACGACTCAATTTTATTCCTCCGAAATCGATGAGACGCCCTATAATGAAAATAAGAGGTGTTTTTATCACCATCTTTGAGAAAAATCGGACGACTTCTTTGCCACGCCTCAGTTTCGATCTTTTTACGTATATCCCGGATTTCCCCTTCAACACGCCGCTCCTCCTCTACAATGTCATGAGTTTGCACTAACCCCCGAAGATAAGCAAGACGCTTTAAGAGCCACCGCAACTTCTTGTGCATATTTTTGAAAGTATGTTTCCCCCAATGACCTAAAATCTGACCACATCTAGACATCTTTTCCGACCACCCTTTCTCATAATCCGCTCCACTCGCCACCCAAGCAAGAGAAACAACATCCTTAAAATCTTGCACATGAAACCACTTAGCCTCGAACTTAAAAGGTTTCCGATCCCAAGAAACACCAAGATCTACATTACCAATCCCCTTGCTAGCTTTCACCAATATAGGAGAATGATCGGAAGAGTCCCACGTAATGTTATGGACCGAAAATTTCGGAAAAATATCTAGCCATTCCTCATTCGCCACCGCTCGGTCAAGACGCTCTTCAATCAAATTATCGCCACGTTTGTTGGACCAAGTGAATTTGTGGCCGGAAAAACCCATATCCCTTAATCCACACCTATCCAAAACACGACGAAAACTATGAACCGCAGCCAAATCGCAAGGATTACCGCCCCTTTTTTCCAACTCGTAGAGGATTTCATTAAAATCTCCAACAACGAGCCATGACATTCCCAGACAATTATCAAGATTCCCCAACAATTCCCATGTACGCCATTTCTGAGAAGAATCCGACCAACCATAGAGCCTAGTACCTCGCCATCGCCCACCCATACCGTCCGCCACCTCAAAATCAATATACCGCTCACCCTTTCCCCTAATTCGCAAATCCAGGCTATCCGACCATAAAAGAGCCACGCCACCCGCTCGCCCATGAGCTTCAAACCAAACCCCCTTATCCATGTGAATCTTAGGTAAAATCCTATCCATTTCCTCATCCGACCGTTTTGTTTCACAAAGAAAAACGATATCTGGAGAATGACTACGGATTAAATCCGTTAAACTTTGAATTGCATCGGGATTCCCCAACCCGCGGCAATTCCAAGATAAAATAGAAATCATTGATACCCGAGGGTCCATTCCGTGGGACCCGCCACTTGACTCTCAAACATACGACCCTCCTCTATCTCCATGAAATCAGTACGTCTACGTTGAGGAAACTTGTCAATCTCTAAAAGAATATCATCACAAATCTCGAGACCGGTTTTATGCTTGCCACCAAACTCCTCCCCCTTCTCTACCACTGTTCGGCCCAATTTAAGGTTCCTCGCCCGCCTTTTCCATCTCCTACTCGTAATACGATGTTCAAGCTCCACCTTTCCCCCTACAAACGACAACTCTTGATCCGAACATGCCTTCTCAATCGTGCCACAACCAACCGGCTGCACATAAAAACCAGAAACTTGCTGCCCAGACTCCTTCTCAATCTCCCCTACACACACAACTCGAGCAGAACTAGCCCCTTCCTCAATCTCCGGCCCACTCTCCTCCGTGCTATTAACCAAAACCCCGCTTCTTTTTCCTTTCACAGGAGAAACAATAACATTCGAAAGATTTTTATGGGAACACTCCTTCGTCGAAGCAGACAACGGTTCTTGACAATCATCCACGTTCTCCTCCACCGGTGATAAAGACACCTTAGTAAGAAAATCCGCCATTTCATCTACCATCTTTTTTCCGGTCAACCGTGCCTCTTCATCAACCCTCTTTGAAATAAACTTTCGGCTCAACCCCTGCACATCACCACTTCCCCCTTGAACACCTTTAGACTTGAAACCATCATCTCCACCCATTTTCCATGGCGAAGCACGAAGAGATGGACCAAACCTCTGTTCCGGAGAGCTATATCCCTTGACCACAACACAATCATTCATCCCGTGCCCCAAACATCCACAATAAAAACAAACTAAGGGCAAACGCTCATATTTCACCGGAATATCACAAATTGTTCCCCCACGTATCTTCAATTCCACCATATCCTTTAAAGGTTTACGCACATCCACCTTCACCCTAACCCTTAAAGATTTCTCTAAAGAACATCCGCCGCCCTTCGATATTTCCAAGAACTCACCGATTTTATTACCCAACATCCTTGCATTAGCTTCGTTGCCCCTTCCTTTAAAAGGGATATCGTAGAAGCGCACCCATAATGGTAAATAAACAAACTCCGACGGTTTAACGGCCGAATTAATTTCCTCCAAGAGTAATGGGTATTTGTCAAAATGCCACGGTTGGCCGTCAAGAATCTTTTTCTTGTCCCTCCAATGGAAAAATTGAAACTGAAAAAGATTACGTCCCACATTAACCACTTCCAAGCCGTGTTTTACTGTCCAAACTGTCTTCATAGTCGCTATGAAAGCTGCAGGATTGGGATTTCTATTCGTCCATATACGACCAAGAAGACCCAAAGAGACTCTGTCATCCTCCGTTTCTTCCTCCTCACCCCCTTCGTCCCACTCATCAATTACCGGACCATGATCAGAATTCTCCTCACTCCTAATACCCTTGAGCGTCTCCGATTCTTCATTAACCATGACTCCACCGTTCTTGAGCCCAAGACCATTCATATCCGTCATGAAAGCAATACAAAGGAACGAAAACACCACTAAATCGACACAAGAAGAGAAAATAATCTCACACTCAAACTCTTAGAGAAGAGACGAAAACCCAGACGAAAGGGAGAAAACACTCATAGAGAGAATCTAACGTAGAGAGAGAAACTCCTAGAGAGACTAAAAGTTATATCCCAGAGTCGCATTCTCTTAATAAGTCATTATGTGTTAATACTTGCTCATAACAAGAATTACTCTAGCAAATTATGAAAAATAGAATGTTTTATATTGTGGAAATTAGGAGTGTTTACTGGTCCGAACCCGGATCGTAAGATCGAAATTTCGAATATGCTAAGATTCTTGTTTCGGTTTAATTCGGATTCCTTCCGATTCGGTCCGGGTTTAAACCGATTAGATTGAAAATAATTTTTGATACCAAAAATAATTTAATAAATGAAAGACTTGAAAATAATTTAGCAAATTAATCATTATAAAAGTAAAATATTTGAATTAAAAAATTATTTTGTGTTAGAAATAAAATATTAAAGCCCTTTAAATTAGTATATAAATAAAAATCGTAAAAATTATTTTCCTTCAAAATTACTTTTATGTATATCCGATCTCATTCGATCTAACCCGAATTTTTCCGAGTTTAGACCGGACCGGACCGGAAACCCGGAATGATAAACCCGGTAACCCGAATTTATGCATATCCGATCTCAACCTGGTCCAAAACGGTTCTGAATTATTTTTCCCTTTTTTGTATTTTTGGATTGTGTCGAGATTGGCATCGAGATCCAGACTCGGATCCATTGTTTTAATAGTTTACTTTAGTAGGAAAATAAACAGTAAATGAATTGAAATACCAGTATGATATATCACTATTTTAATGTAACGTGGTTGAATATCTGCCAATGAGAATAAGAATGCTAATAAACGATTAATATTTATAGCTGTTCTAAGTGATGACACTTAAGTCGCACGTTGTAAGTTTGAGATTAGGAAATTAGGTTATTTTCAAACAACAATAAAACTATATCAAGTTATTGTTTATATAGATATGTGAAACATATTAAATGATTAAGTGAAAATACAACATACAATAACATTTTTGCTAATATAAAGAAAGGTCTTATTGCTAACAATGATATGCATAATCTTAATAAATCTATTTTTGGTCTAATCTACTGATCTCGTCAGGATGTTATACAGGTTCTTGAAATTGTCATACATGCTATCTTAAATATTGTAATAGACTAAATCATCGTGATTGAGTACATCAGTAGAGTAAACCAGAGATACATTACTGATAGAGCTTTATTATTATACTATTTTATTATCTTTATTGTAGTTTTTAGTAGTTAAGTTAACCTCTACTTTATATGTAAATATTATTATCATTAGTATTAGTATTAGTATAATTATTATAATTAATATTTTTATATTATTAGTATTATTATTATTTTTTTATTGTAACTATTAGTTTACTTATTATTATTAAGTTTAATTTCAAGAAAGAAGGAAAGAAATGAAGCGGAGAGCAAAACAGCAGTTAGTCGCGGCTCGCGCGTTTAGTCGCGGCCTGCGACCTGAGCGCCCCGGATTTTTAAAACTTTCCGTTTCTACATTTTGCTTTTGGAATCTAATTGGACGAATTGAGCAATAAAGTTGAAGTAAGGATGGCCGGATTTCAGAGCAATGATGATTTTATTCTCCTCCTTGCTAAGTAAGCTTTTGGTATCTTCTATTTAAGTATTAGATTGTAATAGTTTAAGTAGTGAGAGTTGTTTTGATGTTTTTGTGAAGAAGAAGTAGAACAATTATATTAGTTTTAGTTCTTAAAGCTTTTCATAGATTCAATTTAGGGTTGTTAGTTGTAATGAAGGAAGGTTCTTAGAAACTCTTCATTTTCTCATACTTTTGAAGAAGATGGCCATTGTAGGCTAAGCTTCATCTTGAGGAAAGTTAGGTTTTCTCTTTTGCCATTAATTGTAAGTCTTCCTATCTTATTAATATAGTCATCTTTGATAATTTCTTTGCTCTTATGAATTGAATTGGTTAATTGGAATGCTTAGTTGCAAATGGGTTTTCTAATTTACTTGTTCACATGCTATTGAATTGGATTGCTTTATCTAATTTGAGTTTAGGAGCAACTTGAATAGTTTATGAAACTTGCTTTAGTTTGTAAGTTATTGAGAAGGATTATCATTGTGGTAAATTGTAATCTTGCTTTAGCTTGCAATTCCACAAGTTTGTTGAATTGTTATAATGTGTATTTGATGCTTTTCATTTATACAATTATAATCAATATAAGGATGCTTTTCCTTTCAATAGACTAGTTGATTACTTTGATTTGGGAAGATTGAAAAGTAGTGTGTGAAAATTGGAACACTAACAAGTACTCAAGAATCGTTTATACTTGTTCACAACCACACAGTCTTTGTTATTTGTTTTTAGCAAAATTAAACAAGATAGTTCAATCACTCTACTTACCCCCCTTTTATATTAGTGTCTATATCTATAAGATAAACCTTAATCAATTTGATGGTCCAACTTTCCCTATGGATCGAGCCTCTGCTTACTACTATATTACTTAGTTGTTTTATATTTAGGAGTAGTTGTAATTTACTTTGACAAGCATAAACGACTTTGAAAACATAGCTCTGTCAAATTTGGCACCGTTGCCGGGGAACTGTTTTGGCGCACCCCTTTTTGATTGTGGTATATCTTTTGATTGTATATGATAAATACCCGTGCTACTAACAAAGATATTTTGCAGTACGATCCTGAAATAGAAAGGACACTTTTTAGAATAAGGAAAGAAATTCGTGAGTGTTTTAAGGAACTCCCTTTCGAAGAGGCTGAATCAATGGCTAGAGAAAGATCGCTGCGAGAATTGAAAGCCCCTAATATAGAACATCAACCTTTGTGCATCACATATCCTGCACAAGGGGAGGGTTCTACTTTTGAGATTAAGTCAGGGCTAATTCATGTGTTGCTCACCTATCATGGTTCCAATGATGAAGATCCAAACAAATATTTATCTGAATTTCATGTGGTTTGTAGTAGTATGAAGCCAACTACAGCTTCTGATGATGTCTTCAGACTTAGGGCATTTCCTTTTGCTTTAAAAGATGCCGCGAAAGATTGGTTATACTACTTGCCACCGGGTTGTATCACTACTTGGACGGAAATGAAAAGACGCTTTTTGGGGAAATATTTCTCAACTTCTAAATCATCAGCTTTGAAGAAGGAAATTAGCAACATAGAGCAATGGTTTGATGAGTCTTTTTATGAGTATTGGGAGAGGTTCAAGAGATTGTGTGCAAGTTGTCCTTATCATGGTTATTCCGATGATGATCTCATTTTGAACTTTTATAATGGTCTTTTGAATGATGAAATGCGAATGGTGAATGTAGCGAGTGGAGGCTCTTTCTTAAGCAAAACGCCTACTGCTGTTAGGGAATTACTTGAAGAATTAGCTGAGGGTTCAAGACAATTTAGTAAGAGGGAAAATCCAAGGAAAACAAGTCTTGATGGTTCTAGCTCTAGTACTAAGGTTCACAAGTTAGAGGATAAGGTGGAGGCCCTTACTTCAATGATGAGGGATTTTATGGTGAAGAACAAAACTCAACAAGTAAAAGCTAGTGGAATATGTTCTTTAGATCATGCCATCGACACTTGCCCACAACTTCAAGAGGAAACAAAATTTTCCAAGAAAGAATGATCCTTACTCCAACACTTACAATCCGGGGTATAAAGATCATCCAAACTTTAGGTGGAGACCTCAAAATCCTAATCCTAATCCACCATTTCAACAACAAAACCATCCACCATACCAGCAACAATTCCACCAAAGACCACAGCAGCAGCAACAATAACATCAAGATGTTAACCCGAGTTCTAGCATGACTACTGAAGATATGTTAAGGGTATTGACTCAAAATGTTTCCAATATGCAAACTCAGATTGTTCACAATCAAGAGGAAACAAGGTCAAGCATCAAAAATATTGAGAGGCAAATAGGCCAAATTTCTGGAGCAGTGAGTAAATTGGAAGCCAAGGAGTCCGATCGGTTGCCATCACAAACCGAACCAAACCCTCGCCCCAATGTGAGTGCCATTACCTTAAGGAGTGGTAAGGAGTTAGAAGCTAAGGAGAAACCATTGGTGAGTGAGAAAGAAATTGAAGAAGAAATTGTGGTTGAGGAGCCACAAGGAAGAGAAGAAAAAGAAGAGGCATCAACATCAAAACCGTCAATTCCACATGAGCCGATTGCACCATTTCCAGAAGCACTAAAAGGAGGACAAAAGTATGAGAATGACAAGTATATTTATGATGTCTTCCGAAAATGTGAGGTGAACATCCCACTTTTGGATGCATTAAAGCAAATTCCAAGGTATGCAAAGTTCTTGAAGGAATTTTGCACTACAAAGAGAAAGCAAAGGTTGAAGGGAGTACAAAAAGTGAAGGTGAGCGAGCATGTCTCCGCTATTTTTCAACAAAAATTCCCTCCAAAATGTGGAGACCCAGATATGTTTACTATTCCTTGTGTTATTGGTGATATTACATTTCAAAAAGCTATGTTAGACTTAGGTGCTTCAATTAATATTATTCCATATTCATTGTATAAATCTTTACAATTGGGTACCTTAGTTGAAACTTGAGTAGTAATACAACTTGCAGATCGTTCAAATGCATATCCGAAGGGTATAGTGGAAGATATTTTAGTTAAAGTAGGTGACCTAATATTTCCTGCAGATTTTTATGTTTTAGAAATGGAACATGATAAACATATGGCACCTATCTTGTTAGGTCGCCCTTTCTTGAAGACTGCAAAAACTAAAATTGATGTACATATCGGGTTACTTACAATGGAATTTAATGGTTGTCAAGTAGAATTTAACATTTATGATTCAATGAAGTATCCTACTGAGAATTTTACTTGTTATTCTGTTGATATGATTGATGATATGTCTAAAGACTTATTTAACATTGAAAATGAGGATAAATTGAAGGTTGTAATTGAAAATGATCTTGATAATATGAACGAAGAATATTGCATGAGTACAGAAATTGAGGAAGTGATACGGGATTTGAATAAAAATGAGTTAATTGGTTCTTTTGACAGTTGACCAATACCACTAACCATCCCAAAAGAAAAAGATTTGCCATCTGTTTTGCAGGCAACAAAATCAGAGCTTAAACAACTTTCTCAGCACTTGAAGTATGTTTTTCTTGGAGAAAATGAAACATTTCTAGTGATTATTTCCAATAAGCTCAATGATGAACAAGAAGAAAAACTGTTTGCAGTTCTGAAAGCACATAAGGATGCAATTGGTTGGACTATTGCCGACATCAAGGGCATCAGTCCAACTACTTGCATGCATAAAATCCTGTTGGAGGAAGGTGTAAGGCCAGTGAGACAACCACAGAGAAGGTTAAATCCACCAATGATGGAGGTAGTACAAGCAGAAATTCTGAAGTTGTTACAAGCAGGTATTATATTTCCAATTTCTGACAGCGAGTGGGTAAGTCCGACTCAAGTGGTTCCAAAGAAATCAGGAGTTACAGTGGTAAGAAACAATGATGGTGAATTGGTTCTTACCCGAGTCCAAAATGGTTGGCGAGTGTGTATAGATTATCGTCGTTTGAATGCCATAACTAGGAAAGACCATTTCCCTTTACCTTTCATCGACCAAATGTTAGAAAGGCTCGCCAAACATGAATATTATTGCTTCTTAGATGGGTATTCTGGATATCTACAAGTGCCAATTGCACCTGAAGATATTGAGAAAACCACCTTCACATGCCCTTTTGGCACATATGCATATAGGCGTATGCCGTTTGGATTATGTAGTGCACCCGCTACATTTCAACGGTGTATGATGAGCATTTTCTCTGAGTTTTTAGAAAAATTTCTTGAAGTTTTCATGGATGATTTCACAATCCATGGAGACACTTTTGATCAATGTTTGCGAAATTTAAAACTTGTGCTTAAAAGATGTATTGAAACAAACTTAGTTTTAAATTCAAAGAAATGTCATTTCATGGTTGAACAGGGCATAGTCTTAGGTCATGTGATTTCAAGACGGGGAATTGAGGTAGATAAAGCAAAAATAGATATTATACAATCGTTACCCTACCCCAAAACAGTGAGAGAAGTGCGTTCCTTTTTAGGACACGCAGGATTTTATAGAAGGTTTATTGAAGGATTTTCGAAAATAACTGTTTGCCTTTGCAGGTTGTTACAAAAAGATGTGGAATTCAATTTCAATGAAGAATGCAAAAAGGCATTTGATGAGCTCAAAAAGAGGTTAGTTTCAGCTCCTATTATCCAACCACCCGATTTGTCCTTACCTTTTGAAATTATGTGTGATGCGAGTGACTACGCCATTGGTGCAGTCCTTGGTCAAAGGGTGGGTCGAAATCCCTATGCAATCTATTATGCGTCAATAACTCTTAATGAAGCACAAAAGAATTATGCAACAACTGAAAAAGAGTTATTGCCTGTAGTATTTTCATTAGAGAAATTTCGATCATATTTGCTAGGTACAAAGGTCTTAGTTTATACAGATCATGCGGCTATACGCCATTTGATGATAAAAAAAGAAGCCAAACCGAGATTAATTAGATGGATTTTGCTTTTAAGTGAATTTGACCTACAAATAAAAGACAAAAAAGGGTCGAAAAACTTAGTTGCTGATCATCTAAGTAGAATTGTAAAGAGTACAACCTTTGAATCACGCAATGTTGGATATAGGAGTGAGTCTATTAATGAGGAGTTCCCGGAAGAACATTTGTTTATGATAAAAACAGACCAACCATGGTATGCTAATATTGTTAATTATATTGTCATGAACAAATTCCCTCCGGAGTTTAGTAAGTATCAAAAAGATAAGTTTGAAGAGTGATTCTAAGTATTATGTATGGGATGATCCGTATTTGTGGAAATTTTGTGCAGATCAAGTCTTGAGAAGATGTGTTCCAAGCAATGAGGTAGTATCCATTCTCACTTATTGTCATACATATGCTTGTGGAGGTCATTTCGGGGCAAAAAGAACCGCTAAGAAGATTTTGGAGTGCGGATTCTGTTGGCCCACAATTCATAGAGATGCTTACTTGTTTTGTAAAACTTGTGATCAATGTCAAAGAGTCGGGAATATTTCTCAATGGAATGAAATGCCTCAAAATATGATTATGTTTTGTGAAATTTTTGACGTATGGGGCATGGATTTCATGGGACCTTTTCCCAATTCTTTTGGTTTTTCATATATTCTGTTAGCAGTCGACTATGTATCTAAATGGGTAGAAGCTAAGGCCACCCGAAGTGATGATGCCAAGGTTGTAGCTGATTTTGTCAAGGCCAATATCTTCTCTAGATTTGGAATTCCAAGGGCCTTGATAAGTGATAAAGGCACACACTTTTGTAATAAGACCATAGGTGCATTGTTAAGAAAATATAATGCGACTCATAAGACATCAACCGCATACCATCCATAAACAAATGGTCAAGCGGAGATCTCAAACCGAGAGATCAAATCAATCCTTGAAAAAACAGTAAATCCAAATAGGAAGGATTGGTCTCTTAGATTAGATGATGCTTTATGGGCATATCGCACTGCATACAAAACACCCATAGGTATGTCCCCATATCGACTTGTGTTTGGAAAACCATGTCATTTGCCAGTTGAACTTGAGCACAAGGCATTTTGGGCCATTAAAAGTTTTAATTTGAATATTGATGAATCTGGTTTGCAAAGAAAATTGCAGTTGCAGGAGCTCGAGGAGATAAGGAATGAAGCATACGAGAATGCAGCGATATACAAGGTGAAAACCAAGGCGTGACAAGATCAAGTGATAAATAGGAAGAGCTTTGAGGTCGGTCAAAAAGTTCTTTTGTACCAATCACGTCTACGGTTGTTTCCAGGTAAGTTACGGTCTCGTTGGATTGGACCGTTTGTTATTTTGAAAGTTTTTCCTCATGGAGCTTATGAGATTCAAAGTGAAGACACTTTGAAAGTTTTTAAAGTAAATGGGCAAAGATTGAAGCCGTACTTTGAAAATTTTCAAAACAAAATGAATTTAATGAAAATTTAGATGATGCGGTGTACTGAAGCACCGAGAGCACTACGTCGTGCCAACGACTTTAAATAAATGGAGAATTTTGATGTAAATAAAAGTTTTTAGAATATTAAGTTTTTGCTTTTTATAAAAATTGTGTTTTTGAAAAATTTTGAAATATATTTACATTAGAAATGCTTGTAGGAATTTAAAATTAGTAGAAATATAAATAATATTTTGTAAATAAAAAGATTTAAAAAGTTTTTCTTTCAAATTAATATTTTGTGAAATTTTGGAAACACAAAGTCGCGTTCCACGACTCAGCTCACAAGCCGTGAATCATTTGCTAAAAAGTTTCTGGAATTTAAACCCCCAAGCTCACGGCACGCCCACAGATTCGCGGCTCACGACTTGCACACAACAAGTTTCTGATTTTTTTGCATACACCAGCTCGCGGCACGCTACCCAGCTCACGGCACGCGAGTTTCCTGCAAAAAGTTTCTGGATTTTTGGAACCGCACAATCGCGCCCCGCGACACTTTTCACGGCCCGCGCATCCTTCAAATCAGCACATATTTTTAAATTTTTGTGAGCAGCAACATTTCAAACCCTAACCCCATTTTGGAACCTGAAAATCATCTTCTCCCTCTCACCCTTACACTTTCTAACCTTAACCTCAAATTCTAACCAAATTTCTTTAAAATCTTTTAAATTTCCTCCCTAAACCACAAAATTTTGTTCTTAAAAGTAAAAGAGTTATATTTCAAAAACCCTAAAATTTGGGGATTTCATTACTTCTTTCAATTTGAAAACCAAGGGTTGCAAGCAAGGATAAAGGAATCATTTTGAATACTCAAGCATCATTTTCATTGATTAAACTTGAAGAATGGGTAAAATTCTTAAAATCTCCTTTTAATTTGATGCTTTTGAGTAGTTTCCTTTACATTTTGTATTTTAAATTGCATGTACATTCTTGAGATTTGTTGGTTACTTGTGGTTTAGTTGTTGGACTTAGCTGTTTAGAATTAGTTAGATGATTGAGGTTAGACTTGTTCAAACTCTTGTAAAAAAAAATGTCAAAAAGATCACAAACATCAAGGGCTAGTTCAAGTGATGAGGGTTCTAGTAGACCTAGAAGGAGAGGGAGAGCAGTTAGGCAACCAGATCCCATTCCTGAATTAGAAGAAGAAGAACCAATTTTTTACACTGAATTCTTAGGGTTGCAAAATTTAGATGAAACTGCACAAGGAAGATGGAGAAACCTAGTCCAACCGGGTAGGTTAATTCAGAGCACTAGGTTTTGTGACCTACAGACTTTGAACAACATCGGTTTAGAAGAATCAGTAAGAACCTTAATGAGAAAGGTGGGATTAGAAGGTTTTTTAGAAAAAAATGCTCCAACATATGTGAGAATGACTTTAGAATTCCTAGCCAATGTTAGAAGAGGAAGAGATACAAGAACAGGGGAAGCGGCTATACTTTTTAATCTTCACGATCACCCACATATTATGACAATGAATCAATTAAGAGAAGCCTTTGGGATTATTAATGTTCATGATGAAAATTGTGGGAATTTTGAGAAAGTGGCATTTTGGCAACTTATCTCACATTCTATTTGGGAAGCTAGACTTAAGTTGAGTTCAATTCCTCACCCAGCTTTAACATTTACAATTCGATTACTTGCAAGCACATTTTTAGCACAGGAAGAGGCTACCAACCTAGGGAACGACCAATTAAAGATTTTTTGGAGTCTTTCGCCCGAGGGGAGGGGATGCCCAGATTGGCTAGATTTTTGGCTGTGCAGATGTACTGAGCTGGGAGCAATAACTAAAGGAAAAATTAGTATTGGAGGAATGATTTCTATAATAGCTTCTTACTTAGATGTTGAAATACCCATTGAAGAAAACGGGGAACCAATTTTGAAACCAATAAAGGGAAGTTATTTATTTGATAAAAAGGGAATGATTGCCACATATATGCTTATGAAAGATGAAATCCAAAAACCGAATTATTTTGTATGGCAATGGAATGGAGTCCCTTACATGAGTTTACCCCAACCAAGAACATTATTTACCCCATAAACACTCAATTCTGAATTATATTTAGAACCAGATGAAATTTATAGAATGGGTGTCCAAGATGTACAGGCTCAAGAACAAGCTCACCTACCAGGAGTACCACCTCCTCCACCTAGACCTGATTATTATGTAGATCTAGAGCGTAGAGTCACTAACATAGAAAACAACCAATATGAGTTGTCGGATAACGTGTATTATGTGACGTCTATGATGGCAAACTTGAACAGCTTTTATGCCACTCATTACCAAGACTAATGACCCAACCCAAAACATACATGATGAAATTGCTAGAAGAAGGGCAAATAGACCACCAAGAAATGGTGGGGGTCAACAATGAGGACATTGTTAATTTAGGTGTGGGGGTGGGGTAGGAGTGCGAGCATATGTGATGATTGATGAATGATTGATTAAGGTTCTTGGATGATTTGGCTGATGTTGTGAAGTTTGGTAGTTAAATGTTTGGCTCTTCAAGTTCAATGAATGGTTGTTTGATAATAATGTTTTGATGATTGGTGATGATGAGAAGATGAGAAGTTGGAATGTTGGAAAAGTTGGAGTTTTGATGATTTTCGCCCATAAGAAACACCTATAAGGGCACCTATGACAATGTACATATTTTCATCTTTAAAAAAAAAGAAAGAAAAAAGAGAAAAAAATAACCCCGCTAGACTGAAAACCCGAAAGGGCGGTCTAGGCAAAAATTAGGGGAGCCTTGCTAAGCTGAAAACCCGAAAGGGCGGCTTAGGCAAAAATAAAAGGCTAAAGAGAGGTGAGAAAGTGAGATTTGGAAAAAGAAAGAGAGTAGCTAGATCGAAAACCAGAAAGGGCGATCTAGGCAAAATGAGAGAAATGAGAGACAAATTTGCTTTTCTATTTCCAAAAGTTTTGTTAAAACACTTATCCACCTAAATTTTTTTTGACTTAGTTCTTAATTCTTCATCATTTTACTTCCATATTCAAGACTTACTCGAGGACGAGTAAGGACTAGGTGTGGGGGTATTTAATAGAGCTTTATTATTATACTATTTTATTATCTTTATTGTAATTTTTAGTAGTTAATTATTAATAACCTCTACTTTATATGTAAATATTATTATCATTAGTATTAGTATTAGTATAATTATTATAATTAATATTTTTATATTATTAGTATTAGTATTATTATTATTTTTATTGTAATTATTAGTTTACTTATTATTATTAAGTTTAATTTCAAGAAAGAAGGAAAGAATGAAGCGGAGAGCAAAACAGCAGTTAGTCGCGGCTCGCGCGTTTAGTCGCGGCCCGCGACCTGAGCGCCCCGGATTTTTAAAACTTGCCGTTTCTATATTTTGCTTTTGGAATCTAATTGGACGAATTGAGCCGCAAAGTTGAAGCAAGGATGGCCGGATTTCAGAGCAATCTTGCTTTAGCTTGCAATTCCATAAGTTTGTTGAATTGTTATAATGTGTATTTGATGCTTTTCATTTATACAATTATAATCAATATAAAGATGCTTTCCTTTCAATAGACTAGTTGATTACTTTGATTTGGGAAGATTGAAAATTAATGTGTGAAATTGGAACACTAACAAGTACTCAAGAATCGTTTTTACTTGTTCACAACCACACAGTCTTTGTTATTTGTTTTTAGCAAAATTAAACAAGATAGTTCAACCACTCTACTTACCCCCCTTTTATATTAGTGTCTATATCTATAAGATAAACCTAAATCAATTTGATGGTCCAACTTTCCCTATGGATCGAACCTCTGCTTACTACTATATTACTTAGTTGTTTTATATTTAGGAGTAGTTGTAATTTACTTTCACAAGCATAAACGACTGTGAAAATGCTTTACCCTTTTATATTAGTGTCTATATCTATAAGATATACCATTCAATGCTTTACACTGGCGCCGTGGTAGCACTAACGACAATATTTATATCCTAAATCATTAACGTCCCTCCTGATGCAGTGTAGTAGTAGAGGGTACCAGAAATACATCAATTGTTAGAGAAACACGCTCAACAATCAAATGCTTTACTCTGGTAGCGTTGTAGCTAGGGATGGTCATGGGCCGGGTCTAGAGCGGGTCCAACCAAACCCGGACCCGGACCCTTTTAATTTTTTGAGATCCATACCCGGATGCGGACCCTAAGGGTCCAAAATTTTCAGACCCGAACCCAGACCCTCCGAATCTGATGGGTCTAGGGTCCTTAATGGGTCTAAAAAAAGTCTCTTTGATTTGTCAAATTTGAAACATTTGTAAGTCATTATAGTTTTCATATATATATATATATATATATATATATATATATATATATATATATATATATATATATATATATATATATATATATAGGGGAGGGATCCAAAGAAGGGCATTGAAAATGAGAAGGGTAAGAAGCATTCTACACCCTTGATTTCACATACATAAAAAAATCTATGGTCACGATTGAGCATAAAAAGCATAATTGTAAAAGTAACTATGTTACACAGATTGGTAACTATGACATCAATTTTAAAATGTTCTTTTTTTATAACATAGTATCCAGTTTTGGATATATAGTAACCAAAAAAATCAAACAAAAATCCTTCTCATCCTTCTCATTTGATCCTATATATATATATATATATATATATATATATATATATATATATATATATATATATATATATATATATATATATATATATATATATATATATATATATATATATATATATATATATATATATATATATATATATATATATATATATATAAGGTAAACTATTATCGTATTTTACAAATATTTAATACTAAATTAACATTTAATGTCGCATAGCATCATCCATATATGCTTAAATTCTATCATAAACACTAGTTCGAGTCCATGAAATAAGGTGATTGGGTTAGTACTTAGCAAGTAGAATATATATTATTTATATATATTATGATTATATGAAAAGAAAATAAGTGCCGGAGGCAGAATTCATACGTAGAAGACAAGTAGAAATGGACAATTTAATATTTAAAAGGGTCCAAGGGGCGGGTCCAGGGTCCAGATCTTGGACCCGGACCCGGACCCACCAATTATTTTTTAGATCCAGATCCGACCCGGATCTGATGGGTCTCAAAAAATAAGATCCAGACCCTTAAAAAAGGGGCGGGTCTAGGGCGGGTCCAACAGGGTCCTGGACCCGAGACCATCCCTAGTTGTAGCCCGAACGACAATGTCGAGACCTTATATAGTACCTTTCGGAGACTATAAAACGAATAACTAAGTAAAATTTATACACATAAATATAAGAAAAATAAATTTAAGAAAAAGTCCCTAATGGTGGTAGCTGATTTAAGTGATAAAGGTATGTTATTATGTGATGAGTAATGAGTATTATTTTTAGCTTAAAAGAGGCAGCATAAAAACCATGTATTATAATCTATTAATGCAATGTTAATGCTGATCGCATCATGATAATAGCATCTTAATAGTGCATATCGAGTGAATGATGGGTTGTAAATAACATGTCAGTAATACACTACTACATAATTGGTTTTAGGTAATACCCAAAAAGTGTAACCTAAAGTGATTAAAGTGTTACTATAGACTTAAGGTAACAGTAGGGAAATTAAAGAAAAGGACAAGAATCTGTTGAGGATAAGTCAGAACTTGCTAGGAAAACAATTGCAGAAGTTTTCAAGAAAAGGAGGAAGAAGAAGTAGTCTCGAGCGAAGCCGGTAGAGTTTTGGGCGAAGCTTCAATTGCAACAAGTCAGAAATTCTGTGAATTCATACGGTAGTTGACAAAAGTTAACGGATTCGGTCGAAACTCAAGAATTTCGGTCGAAGTTTCAGTACAACAGCTAACAGCATCTGTTGAGGAAACCATGACTAGAGATAGTGCAAGAAGGAGTGGAGAACGTAATCTTGGTAATAAGCATGGGTTCAACACTTAATGATCAACATGTTTCTCGCAACCTGCACCGTCCCATTGATGCCCGGAGCGGTGGTCATCGGGGGTTCACCCACCTCCCCCGGAGGTTCGGTCCTCGGAAGCCTCCTCTAACTGGTGGTGGTGCTTCCCATGGTGCACTTACGACGTTATTTGTTGATCATTTACCTCGACAAACCTCACGTGAATGGTTATGGGATCTTTTTGCTGAATTTTGTAGGGTAAAAAATGTTTTTGTTTCAAAAAAAATCCGGAAGAAGTGTAGTGATGGGTTTGGCTTTGTTCGATTCAAACAACAAGAAGATGCAAGAAGGGCTATTGAGAAGCTAAACGGTCACCGTGTTAAAGGGATGAACATTCAAATTTCTATGGCTAAATATGATAGTGATGGCTCTTCTTTCACAAAGGGAGGATGGAGTTATAATAAGGATCGAACCGTCCCGGTGAAAAAAGCTGGGTTCACGTCACCGGCGTTTCGTGATCATAGGAGCTCTGTTGATGTTGTCAAGGGGATGAATTTCAAGATTGGTCAAGAACGCTATACGAACAACCCTCACAAATTACACTATGGCAAATAATGAAGGGACAGAATGAAGGGACGGGGTGGATATACACATTAGCGACTCCACGTTGGCGCAGAATGAAGGGACAGACAGCAACCTCCAGGTACCCATTCAAAATTCTGAAAATTACACTATGGCAAATAATGTGCGGTGATGGTCGGACAAAGAATGTTATAATGAGCGGTTAGTATGGTTAGAGTGTACGGGGCTCCATTCCAAGTGTTGGAGTTTGAAGAATTTTATGACGATCGGTGAAAAATGGGCAAGGCCTTTACGAGTCGATCACGAGTTCAATGGTATAAACAACATTACATGTGCGAAGGTTTTGGTCCAAACCACCTCTCAACATAGAATTGATGAACGTGTGCGGGTTGATTGGCAAACGGGCTCATGTAGTGTTTGGGTTAAGGAGATGGGAATATGTGAAGGCTCTAGAATGCATGGGAATGACCAGCAGGAGGGTCATAGAGCTGACGATACTGCAGTAGATAATTCACAGGGTGATGGAGGGCAAGCTAGTGAGGGTCATGTGAGGATAAATACGGCTGCCGAGGCTGACAAAGATATAATAGTGATGGAGTGGTCGCAGAACCTGGACCATGGATCCTTGTATTGTCATGCTACTCCTCTTTGTGATCCTATGATTGAGGGAGAAGCACATAATCTGATTGAAGAAGCTCAAAGAGCTGTTGTCTCTATACAGCACGGGTCTATTTGTTCGAAAAAACACAGGGGGCGACCCAGGAAACATCATGTATCACAGGTGCATTTGTAGTCCCAAACGCCATCCCTGAGCTTGTTTGAGGCTCAGATTACATGGAATACCGCAAAGCTTTTAGGGGTCTCAACTATCAATGAGAACGATGTTATCGCAGAGATTCGCAAGTCGAAACAGTTGAGTGTTTTGGAGGCGGCCTGTAACCGTCTCAAAATTCTTAATCTTAATCTTACGATTAATTATTTCGAATTTTCAATTCAAATTCCTAATCCTTTGGTTATCCATTTCAAACCATTTGTAATTCCTAAATCTTATTTTCCGATTTTGTAATTTCTTTCAAATATTAAACTTTAAAATATTATTTGGGTTAAAATTATTTTTATTAACACTAAAATATTATTTTAATATTTTATAGTACGAAAAGTAAAATTTTATTATTATATTTACGATTTTGTAAAATGTTACGTTTTAAGTTTTCTTCCTTAAACTAACATTACTACTTATTATTTTAACCTTATAACTTTGATTTAATTAATTTATACCTAAAATGAGTTGTATTTTTATTATTAACTTTAAGTATAGTTTTAATCAACATTTTCTAAGTAAACTATCATATTTTCATGATCAAAATTACCCATTATTTTAAAGCATATTCACTTGTTCATACTAGGACAAAATTTGATGAACAAAAATCCTTTGGAAAAATTACCCAGAATAATACGACCTTTCACTGATTTTCCGGAATAATACGAACTTTCAATTAACCACCAATAATACGAACTTTGACATGCATTTTCCGCTGGCATACATGACCTATTTATAACCGGTAGTATAAGTCTTTTTTTGACCGTTGCTCAGCAAGTTTCAACCGGTAGTACGAACTTTCAATTAACCTCCAATAATACGAGATGAAACCTGCTGAGCAACGGTCAAAAAAAGACTTATACTACCGGTTATAAATAGGTAATGTATGCCAGCGGAAAATGCATGTCAAAGTTCGTATTATTGGTGGTTAATTAAAAGTTCGTATTATTCTTGGAAAATCAGTGAAAGGTCGTATTATTCTAGGTAATTTTTCCAAATCCTTTCTATTTAACCCATGATGTTCATTACTTACACAAGCTATCACTATTTTCTTACACAAGTTAATCTTCTTCTACACTCCAAACTCTTACACATTCACTTACACACTCAAAATTACTTATACAAGTTAACCATATTCTATACTCTTAACACTCTTTTTCAGACAATCTAATGAACTACAAAGTTGCCCAAACCCATTATAAATACCCCCCTTAGCCATGATATCACTTACACCACCATCATCAAATCTTTCTAACATTCTTTCTTATATTCTCACTTCATTAAAATCTTACTACCTTAATACCTTTATTATTTTTACTTGAAGAAATTCAAGAAGATGGAATTTAGAACACTCTTTATTTAGTTAAGTTATCATCATTTTGGAGCATTTTTAGGTTATTATTTTGGATACATAAGATATCATTATTTTTGAAGTTGAGATTCATTTCCTTTGGGAGCTTAGAAGATCATCATTATTTTGGGAGCTTGGATTAATTATCTTTGGAGCATTATTATCTATCTTGGAGGGTCTTATATCTTAATATTTTCTTAATTAGTACTTACTACTTAGTACTAATCCTTGGTGTTAGTATGGTTTAACTTCTTACCCTACTCTTTATTTAAAATTTTACATTATATTTACTTTATAATAGACAAAGTATGACATATGATGAGTATGTTTAAGTTAAAAGTTAGCCTAATGAATTTATGATCAAGATTATATTAAGTATGTGTATGCTAAAAATATATTTAGTAGGTTAATAATCTTTAAACAATTTTAGGAAGTTGCGTGCAACAATATTTTCTAATGATATTAAGTATGATTCATGTTATAAACTAGTGCTAGTATGTTTATGAGTTATGTGTTACATTAGAATTGGATTTTTAAGTTGGAACTTTATTGATCTGTTTATGTTAGCCTTCAAATTAGTTTATAAGGTAGTAAGTTATTTTATGAACTTATTTTTTTTGTTTTTATTAACTATGGTTATATTAAGAATATTGTTATTATAGTTTATTTTTTTGATTTGAGTTTATCTTTAAAGTTATAGTAAATTTTAAGTTATTAACTAGTATAGTGTTTGTTTGAATGATTGAAAGTTTATTATAAAAGTATGTGATGTGCTCGATTTAGAGCACATTTATAGCCCCACTTTGGTGTCGTATCTCGGTGTTTTACATTGGTTTTATGCTCTATACACTCGATTTTACCTTGTTCTTGTCTCCATGGTGTTTAGAGATCATTTTAGGTGTTTTCGGGAGATTTCGAGGTGATTCGGGTTGAGTTTGAGGCTTAGACATCAAAGTCAGAGGAAATGCACGTGTTTCAAGGCGCTCACAAGTGCTTCGGGTCATCCCCGAAGATATCGCGATGATCGGAGCTCGTTTCGAGGTGATTCGGGTTGAGTTCGAGGCTTAGATTCCAAATTCGAAGAAAAGGCACGCGTTTCGAGGCTCTCACAAGTGTTTCGGGTCATCCCCGAAAGTATCAGAAAGATCGGAATTCATTTGATGATGGTTTGAAGCCTCAAAGTGACCAAACAAGTCACATTCGGTCGAACCCAGGTTGCATTCGGTCGAAGTTAAATTCAGCTGCCCAAAGAAAGCTTGCAAAGCCACTAGAAAGGCCGAATTTGACCACATTCGGTCGAATTGGAGGATTCGGTCGAATCCCTTAGAGCATTCGGTCGAAGCTAAGTACAATGCTCCAAAGGCAAGTTTCAATGCTCCTGTAAATACCGAATTTTACACCCATTCGGTCGAATGGAGTAAGATTCGGTCGAATCTGGAACAGCTTCGGGCGAATGGTGACTTTTCTCTGCGCAGCGTTTTATTTCGCGAGCTTATTTTTGTAGGATCTTTTAGGGCTTTTGTGTACATCTTTTGTAGCCTAAATAAAGGCACTCTTATGAACTAAAACCCTATGCTTTGATGGATAGAAACCCTCTACTCTATTGAACATCACTTTTATTGCTTTCTTTCAATTTCAAACCCTAGATTAGATTTCAATTGTTTTCTTTTACATTCAAGTCTTGTAATTTCATTTCCTTTACATTCAAGCACCTTTATTTATGTAAGTTTATCTTTCTATCTTTCTTTATTGCTTTCATTTACTTTGTTTATGGTTCATTCATGTCATTTAATGCTTTCCTCCTTTCATGCTTCATTTATTACTTTGAATCTTGTTTCTTTGCTTTCATTTATTGTTCTTGCCTTGGTTATTGCTTTCTAGAATAGTTGGTAGTTAGTTTTCTTGCTTTGTCTTTCATTATTACTAGTTTATTTCTTGCCCTAATGTTTACATACATGCTTTCTCTCTTTTTCTTTGTTGTTTTCATTTTAAACATGCTAGAGTAGATTTCTTAGGGGTTTTGGTTTGGTGAAACCCTAGGTTTGGTGAATGTTGTTTATATGCTAGATTAGGGTTGAGGTTTTTGTGGTTTGATTTATCGATATTCGATACATATCTTGTCCTGCCACTCCCTTGTGAGACATAGGGCGATTATGGGTCGTTCGTATTGACTATATGTCATCAACTTCCCCATGTCATCTAGAGTGTCTCGATTGAGCTACGCTCAATCTCCCTTGACTTAACTTTGTATGAGAACATAGCATCGACCTAGGGTGAATCCTCACCAACCCCGTTTGTTTCCTATGGTTATCTTAATCTTGTTTATCGCTTTTCTTAGTTTAGTTTAAAAACACCCACCTTCATACACACACTCTTTCCCTCTACACCTTGCACTCAATCTTTCTTGCCCTTGTTCCTTGTGGTTCGATCCCCAAACTTACCTCTATACACGTTATAGTTGTAACTAGGGTGTTTATAAATGTGTTTGATTAGCTTAGGTTATTAGCGTTAAACGACGCGTTAAAAACTGGTTATCAAAATGGCGTCGTTGCCGGGGAACAAGGCGTTATAGTTAGCTTTTGTGCTTGTGTAGTCCATTTTATTGCTTTCTTTAGTTTTTGTTTAAATAATTCTTGCTTGTCAGTGCTTACGCTTGGTTTCTAGTGTTTTTGCGTGAGCTACAACACAAGGAGATCAAAGCTACAACTTGTTCCATATAATCCAGAGATACAAAGGGTCACTGGACGATCTCCTCCTCCTACTCCACGTCAATCGTCTAGACCCAATCCACCTCCATCAATGGCCGACAATAATCAACTTCTATTTGGGCAATTTGGGACCCCGTGCTCAAGAGAGTTTCAAGAGGCCGTGGTACTACCTAATGCCCCACCGAACTTCCGCATAGACCCACAAAACACAAGAATGGTAAAGGAAAATCCATTTTGCGGTCTAAGAAACGAATGTCCTCTCGTACACTTGGAGGCATTCACGGAGAATTGTAGGTTCATACCTCAATGCCCTAACCACCCCGATTACATCAAGTTGTGTCTTTTCTCGGTTAGTCTAGCGGGGGACGCCAAAGATTGGTATAAATGTCTAGAGCCCAACTCCATCACTACTTGGGAGCAATTGAGAACGGTGTTCCTCGAAAGGTTCTATCCTACAAACCGCACGCAAGATTGGCACAAAAAGATCGCGTCATTCACACAAGAGGACGATGAGAGCCTATGTGCCGCATGGACTAGATTTAAGGGTATGCTCCGAGCTTGCCCCCATCATGAATATGGGGAGAACCATTTGAACACCTTTTTCTACGATGGGCTAGATGATTCAACAAAGGCACTCCTAGATTCCGCGGTTGGTGGGCAACTCTCAAAAATCCCATGCGACCGTGTGAAAGCTATGATCAAAGAGGTTGCCAAGAATAGCACTTGGGGTGGTGCAAGGGTGAGTAAGCAACAAAGGGGCGTGATTAATGGTGCAAATCTTGATTCGATTGGTGCAAAAATTGAAGCCATGATGGACAAGAAATTGTCCGAGCTTAAGCTAGCCCAAGCAAGCTCCAATGTGTCCGCCGCTAATGAAGCCAAGCGTTTTTCATGCCGTATTTGTGGGGGAACTAATCATGATGCATCTTATTGTGGGGGAAGAAGTCCGGATCATGTGGCATCGGTAGAGTATGGGTCAAGTGCTTATAAAGGGACCCAAGCGACGAAGTTTGATGGGTATGGGTGCAATCCCGAACATGTAGCGGCTATGGGTTATGGGAACCAAGGTCAAGGGTACTCTCAATACACCTTATTCAACAATCCGGCCTCCCGACCTCCCTTCAATCCTAACAATGGTCAAGGAAACTTCAACCAAGGCTACAACAACTATGGTTCTTACAACAATCAAGTCGGTGGTAGTTTTCCTAGGCCCAATGGAAACAAGCCTTACCCACAAGTGCCACGACCCAATCCCAACCAATCTTACCCAACCACCAACCCTACCACTAACCAAGACTTCCACACAACCCAATTGAGCACCTTAGCCCAACTCAATCAAACCTTGATCACTCAAATGGCTCAACTCCAAACCCAACAAAAGAATTTGGAAACCCAACTTGCACAATTAGCCCAACCACCTCCACCTATGCTATTCCCATCCAACCCTCAACCTAACCCATCCACCCAACCTCCACCTCCTAACCAACCATCAAACCACCACACATGCAAGGCGATCTTCCTTAGATCGGGTACTTCTTATCCGGGTCCAATTGAAGCTTCGAGTGATGATTTGGGTGATGGTCCTTCAATGGGTAGTGAACTTCAAGGAAATGATGAACATGAAGATGAGCTTGGGGGAGGGGTCGAAGAAGAGATTTTTGAGGAAGTTTGCGAGGAGAAGAAAAAAGAAGAGGTTGAGAAGAGAGATGAAGTGAATGAAAAAGGAAAGAAGAAGTTGGAGCAAGGGCATAATTGGAGAGAAATGCAAGAGTGGCGAACTCGTGAGCGTTTACATGGCCCACCGCTTCCTTTCCCATATAGAGCGGTGGAGAAGCAAATGCAAGCCAAATTTCTCAAGTTTCTTGAGCATATGAATCGATTGGAAATGAAAATCCCGTTCTTAGAGGCAATGGAGCAAATGCCTCAATATGCCAAGTACTTGAAGACACTCTTGGGGAACAAAAAGAGGCTTGAAAGTGAAGTTGTCAATCTACCGGAACAAGTAAGTGCCATTGTTCAAGGCACTTGGGCTAAGAAAGAAAAGGCTAGAGGACCCTTTGTACTACCCATTACCCTTGGAAACCAAAAACCCAAGGGAGAACTTGCCGATTTGGGGGCATCTATTAGCCTCATGCCGATGAGTATTGCTAGACACCTTCCTTTTGAGCTTAAGCCATCCAAGAAATCCATCCAACTCGCCGACCGAAGTGTCAAAGTGCCATGTGGGGAGTTTGAGGATCTTGATTTCCAATTGGGGAGCGTTGTAGTCCCATGTGATTTTGTTGTGCTTGACATGGTGGAAGACCCCTACACTCCCCTCATTCTTGGGAGAGATGCATTGAAGAGCTTGGGTGCCCTAATCGATTGTGAAGCCGAAACTATTACTATAAGGGTACCCAATGAGCAAGCGGTTTTTGGGTTTGCTAAGTCTTCAAAAGAGCCCATGGTCGAGAAACTTTTCTCTCTTGATTTGGTTGATGATTCTCATGGTGATAAGGTTGGAGGGCTTGATGTTCTTGATGCCCATGTGCTTGATGATGAGATGATTGATGATGAGGTGATTTCTTGTAATGATGTGAGGAGATCTGATGATGAGATAAAGAAGAAGGAGGATGATGTTGTGAAGGAGAAGGAGTTAGTTCTTGTGCACTCCGATATTGATGAAGAAGTTGGTGGTATTGACAAGCAACCCCGCAAGAGGAAGCAGGTGAGAAAAAGAAAAAGAAAAATGTTCTACAAAAAGAAGAAGATGGCTCCACCTAAGCTTGGGGGAGCCCCATATTTGAGATTTCATCCGGGTGACCCCAGTGCTTCATTGCTTACCTCCGCCACTGTTGCAAGGTGGAGAGTTTTGGGTCACCATGTGCGAGGTGATGGCGATGCTAGGAGTGAGTCCGCTCCTGGCTCAGGTATGGTTTCTTTCCCTAGCTTTTCATTTGTTTGAGCTGGTGGTTAGCTGAGTCGAACTTAACGACGTTAAACAAAAGTACTTGTGGGAGATAACCCGGTGTTTGATGTTGTTTATATGATGTTTGTTTTGTGTTCCCTTTAGTTCCAATAATGCCTATCTTTCGTTCTTTTGGTTTTTCTTTCGCCTTCCCCATCGCCGAGACGGCTCTTGAGCTAGCTTGGGGGAGGATGCGCTTATGCTTTCAAAATTCCGAAAGATTTGCATTATTGTAACTATTGCTTAGTTTTTCTTTTAGTTTTTCTCATGTCTAGTTTGTTTAGTTTTTGTCTTGTTTAGTTTGTATAGTTTCATGTTTAAGTTGTATAGTCGTGTTTTATCCTTGCTTTCAATAAATGGTTGAGTTGTGAGCCTAGCATGCAAGCTTCTATTGTGCACATTTCATGTCCCTATGCAAACTCGTATTTCCTTAGCCTTGTGCCTGTTTTGGGACCTAGAGTTCGACCGTTTTCCACATAGCTTGGGGGAATTGGGGTTTGCTTGGTTTGTGGCTTGGTTGTCTACCTTTAGAGGCGCATTTCGACTAGCCGTAAGGATTGAGCCTTCTTGGACTCCTTGCGAGTTCCATTCATTGTGAGTGCTAGTTAGGGGATCTAAGTATTGTGTCGGTTCTTCTCCAGTATAGTCGACTTTTCTTGAGACCAGGGATGATAACACGTTCGCTAGAATTGAGCTACATAGCCAAATAGCCTACCTTGAACGCAATTGACTTTAGGATGAGCCAAGTTTTTGCCTTTTCCTTTTCTTTTGTAGCCACATTATTTAACCTCCACATGAGCCAAATATTCCCTCTTTTTACCTAGAGGATAGCTTAAGTGATGGTGGGGTTTGTTATGTGCTACAGTGATTAGTGGGTTTTTGGTTATGATATTGTGGTTGTTGGTTTATATGACTCTATCCATTTCATGTCAAGCTCTTATTACTTTTCTCCCATTTTCTCTAGTGCGTTCATTATTATTATTATTATTCATACATACTCTATGTTTGAGGAGACCTCTCTCTTGTTTTTCATTGAGATTTTATACACATACATATTCATGTGAGTGAGAAGGTTGATGTTTTATTGGGAGATGAGCTTGGAGACACTTGTGCTTATGAGATTTCATGTTTTTGGTGTTTTATGATGGAGATCATTGTGCTTTCATGAGTTTATTGGGTTATTTATTGTAACACCCCGTGAAATTTTGATTAAATTAATATTCGAAATCAAAATAAAATAATATTAATCCAGTATAAGAATTTGAGTGAGTCAATATGTGATAAACGATTTCGACATTTGTCGCATAACGAGTTATTGTTATTTATCTGATTTAATATTTCTATGAGTATTAAAATTCAAATTAGACAATTAAATTCTATTTAGAGTAATTAATTAATTAATTAAAAAAAATTAATTATGTTAATTGTCTTAAGTGGCCGGCCATGGGGGGGAAATTGGAGGGGTTTTTGTAACTCCTCACTTAATTGGGGTGTTAATGTGGATTAAGGTGGGGGTTATGGAATATAGAGAGTTGTAATTTGCTCTTAAAATGCTAGATTGGAGTGTAAACCTTTCATACTCTAACCTTGTTCTTTCATTTGCATTTGCTCACAAATCAAGCAAAAAACTTCTCCCTTTTCTTCCTTGGTTTCGGTTATTATTAAAAAAAAAAAAAACTTTGTGATCATTCAATCTATTATTCAAGGGTAAGTATAGTTCAATTGTTAAAATTACATTTTCCCTTTTGAAGAAAATTATATTTTTCTTTCTTTTAAAATATGATGAAATCCTATGACTTTTTAGGAGGATTGAGTATTTTGTGTAATTTTTAAGTGTATAATTCTTCAACAAAATTAATTTGTTAAAAGGGTTAATACAAATTGTGTTAAGTTTCTCATTTGATTTATATTCTTTAACAAATTAATGTTTTGTTATGAGAATAGAACTTCATGATATTTAAAAAAAAAATTTATTATTATTTTTATGGCTTAAGATCTCTAGCAAAATTTCAATTTGTTAGGAGATGTTTAGTTGTGTGAATTGAAGGAAATAAACATTCATGTTTTATAATTTTTTTTGAATAAATTCCTTGACAAAATTTAATTTGTTTAAGGGATTGGATTTATTTATATATGAGATTAGAATCATATGGTTTGGCTTATGATTTCTACAAAGTATATAATAGATCGATTTGTACAACGATCAAGTATTAAATTCTATTATTCAAATTTATTATTTGTGTTTGAATGGTTCATGTTTGATGATGGATGAGTTACGTGAGAAATAGTATTATTTTTGATGGTTGAAATTGTTAAGAGAATGTGTATTAAGAAATTGAATTTATGTTGTTTTACGATTCGGTTTTTGGTATTCTCTTAGTTATGAATTTATTAAGCGAAATTCGATGTTTGTTACATGGCACGAATTTCCGGACAGCCATAGCTGTCCCGGATGTGACGCCTCACATTCCTATAAGTAGGATATCTTTTTCGTGTTATTTTGATGAATCGGTATATTAAAAAGTTGTTTAAACGCTTAAAATAATTAAAAATAGTAAACGAATTTTAGAAATTCTGAAAATTGATGTCCAAGGTAATTGATGCGTTCCGGACGCAGTGGTGAAGTCGGATTTTTCATTTGAATTTTCTAATCTGTCCGAAAAAGCCATTTAAGTTTCTGTTTAAAGTGGAATTTTGATTTAGTTGGAATTTGATGAAATCAATTAAAGTTACTAAGTCTTATTGATATATTAGTAGTATGGAATGAGTTAGAGGTGGAAACACGTTCTAATACGTGTTCGTTTTGTGTGTTTGTTTGTTTAGGACCTCGATTCATAAGAGGGTGAAATTCCTGTTGCGTTTGAATTATCGCTATTTGCTGTTGCTTAAAGGTACACGCTTAGACCATACATATATGTGGTTGTGCAAGTAGTGTTGTTTCATTCTTGAATATTGCATTGTGACTCACATAAGGATTAGACACCTCAAATAATTTGAAAGAAGTTTAACTTGGATTTCGAGGATGGATGTTTTGGTTATCTCAAAGGGTTAATAAATTGGAATGGATTATATAATTTTGTTCCCATGGCAGTTTTGGATCATTACGGTCACCATGGGGGTATGCATACTTTAACCTTTGACGACCCGAACAGGACGGGCAACGTCTTAGGTCGGTGGTTGCCTTGGGATTAGCTCTCCCAAGTGTATTCCTCCAAATGAATTGGATTATTACTTGGACGACCCGAAAAGGACGGGCAACGTTTCAAGTTGGGATTTGGAATAAATATATTTTAGAGCCTTTGCATGTTAGGATGAACACATTGTTTGCTTTCCACTTGTTGATATTTTGTATGTTGTCTCTGACGTGTATTGGATTGTTCTTTTGAACTTGCTTCCGTTGTCAATCGACGACTAGCAGGTTGATTGCAGGTGGGAATTGGAGTGAGGTTGAAGTTAGGATCACGTCACCCAAGACCGCGTTTTATGTAATAATAAACATAGTAGAAATAATTTACTTTTGTGTAATGGATTTAAGATTAGTTCGTTTTGACGTTTCATTAGTAGAGGTCGTTGGGTTCTCAAGTTGTAATGTGAACTTTATAAACCTGTCACTACCATATGTCTTAATTTATGCTTAGTTATGTTCCCTTATCGTTGGAACGTTAACGATCTTGGATGAGAATTTTCCCTCTAAGTGTCCAGTTGTGAACCGGATTCATATTTTCATATGATTATCCGGCTCACGCGAACCGGACCGTTACAATTGGTATCAGAGCCAACGTTCCCTTATAGATAAAGGAATATTTGACCTTAGTAGAGAGAGACGGGGTGAGACCATTGTTCTAAAACCGACTGTCTTGTGATATGTTTTGGGTATGCTTGTGCGGGAACCGTTAAAACCTTACAATAGTTTACGCGACTTCGGTTGTCAATTTTTTTTAATTACTATCCGTTTATGCATATGTTCAGGATTATGGACAAGGGAAAAGCTCCGATGAACCCACACACCCCTAACCAAACTAGCAATGCGTCGAGGTTTGACCCTGAAACTGCATGGAGGGAGGTTTCGAATAACGACATATGGAAAATAAGGGATGGAGAGAGCATACGAGATTACAGGGAAAGGATGATTATGATAAGAACAAAGGTTAATAGGATATGTTTCGACCTACAAATGGATCTAGATAGGATAACCCAATTATCTGAATCAAGGAGGGTGGATGAAGTAAACCCGAGGGAGTCCAATGGAGTTAACTCCCAAATCAGACCCTTAGGAGGTGAGGGGCATGAGGGACATGAAGAGGAAGACCTCGAGGAAGAAGAGGAAGACCCAGAGGAAGAGGAGGAAGTAGAAGAGGAAGAACGTAATGATGAGGTGGAACCTATGGAAGAGGAAGAACTCCATATTAAGGAGGAATCTGATACTATTATGGAGCATGTAGGAGATGGGTACCTATCTGACCCTCCACTAGCAGACCTCAGGTCACAATTTGGGAGTGTTTTTGAGATGCAAGACCCTAAACAGGAATCATTAAGTCCTATAGGGAATTCTAGTGAAGATGAGAGGGAAGGTTGGGGATCCCATTATGATTTGTATGGCTTTAGGATTGAATCTGGAGAGGAATTTTCAAGTGAGGAAGATCCTGAGGAAGAAGAAGAAGAGATGCTAGTAAGCAGCCCAATGGATAGCGACGGGGAATCCGAAGGAGGATACATGAGCTCTAGTACTGACTCCGGAGACGACGGGGATGATGAAGATTTCGACATATCTAATTATGATGAGTCGGTTGACGTTATAGATGCCTGGCGTTAATTTTCTTATTTTTATCTTTCTTTTTGTTTTATTATCTTTTTAGTTGTTCTCTTTTCCTAGTAATGTAAACGCTTGGCGTAAGTTGTTATAAATCAATAAAAAATTATCAATAAAATAGTATATTGAATTGTTTTCAGTACTCTCTTTTTATTTGTGTGTAATTACTTGTGTTTAGTTTGTTTCAAGCACCTCTCTTTTCTTAAGAATTTACGAGACCTTAGGACACGTTAGTAATTAGTACCGTTCTTTTGGTAGCAGAAGATGCCTTCTCTCTCTCGAAGAAGGCTAGCCAAGAACGGAACTAACCGAGCCTTAAGGAGCTTAGTTAAGGCGTTAGCCGGGGTTAATGCGCCGCAGGAGAAGTCTTTGTTTGAACAGGCTTCTGATATGAGTAAGAGGATTAGCCAAAGCAAACCATCCCCTTTTGATGGTAAAGGAGAATCGTCAGAACTTGAACATTGGTTAAGAGAGTTTGACAAACTTTTTGATGTAGTAGAATGTCCAGAAGAACTGAAGGTTAATCAGGCAGCTTTTTATTTGACTGGGGAAGCTGACTATTGGTGGGCAAATAGTAAGGCAGGGTTAATAGAGCAAGCTGAGGGAGTTTTCGATTGGGATATGTTTAAGAAGGCTATGCGGGAGAAATTTTATCCTTTACACGTGAGGAAGGATAAGTCGAATGAGTTTGCCCGATTTGAAATGGGTAGTTTAACTGTTGATGAATACTACCACAAGTTCATGGAATACATCAAATACTGTCCTGATGATGTACCCACTGAAGAAAAGAAAATGCAACGCTTTGAGCTGGGGTTATCGTTCGATATTCGAAAACATATTGAAAGTGATCGTTACAGCACGTTAGAGCAGATGTACAAGCGTGCAGCTCAGGTAGGGAACATTTTAAGGAAGGAGAAAGAAAAGGAGAAAAGTAGCTTTACAGAGAAGAGGAAAGAATTATTAGGACAGGCTTCTGGGGCACCTGTAAGTTTCCACTCGAAGAAGCCAAAAACTTTTGGTAACTTTTAAGGGAACAATTCTAGTGTAAATCCCGGATTTAGGGGGGAAGCAAGACCAATGAAACCTTTACTGGGTCGGGACGGAAAGGAAAGGAAGTATTTTTGTAGGAGGTGTAAGAAGAACCACCCCGGAAAGGATTGTGAAGGAAATTTAGTTGAATGTAATTTCTGTCATAAGAAAGGACATGGGGAGTACGAGTGCTACATAAAGAAAGGGAGTGAAAGTCGACTGTTAGGGGAACAACACCGACCTCAACACCAGATGGGCTTTGGGAGGCAAGGAAATCGATCAACTGGGGTAGATAATCAGGGTAACAATGGTCAGAGGTTTCAACGACAGTCTAATGGGGGACAAGTTCGTTCAGATGGCAATCGGGCTGAGGGTTCAGGAACCCACGTATGGGAAATCAAGGGGGAGGAATGAACGCTCAGTCGGCTAGTGGACGGGTATCTGCGGTTAGTTCCAGGGAGGCTGACCAGACAACAGAGGTGGTTACAGGTACGTTCACCGTCCATTCTGTAGCTGTTAATGTATTGTTTGATTCGGGTGCAACTTGTTCTTTCCTGGCGAGAAGTAAAATAGACGAACTGAATCTAGGAGCTTTTGAGAATGTATCTTATACCGTAGCAGTCCCTTCTGGGAGATTATATACTTGCGATAGACTATATAGAGATGTGCCCTTGAAGATAGGGAAAGTTGTTTTTCCTAGTAACTTATATGTGTTAGATATGGAGGGTTTGGAAGTGATTTTGGGAATGGATTGGTTAGGAAGGTACAAAGCAACCCTTGAATGTAGGGAGCAAAGAGTGTTACTGGTGGGACCACATGGGGAAAACGTTAGATATAGAAAGTTTTCTAAGGGGCCTAAAACAAACTTAGTATCGCCCTTGAAATTACAAAAGCTGGTGAGACAAGGACATCCTTTGTACTTGTGTCACATCATGCAGGAAGGGAAGAAGGAGGTGGATCCTAACGATGTCGCGGTGGTAAATGAATTCGTGGATGTTTTCCCTGAGGAGATTCCTGGTATGCCGCCGCAAAGAGGAATTGATTTTACGATAGACTTGGTGCCTGGTACGGGACCAATTTCAAAGGCTCCGTACCGTATGGCCCCAAAGGAGATGGAGGAATTGAAGTCTCAACTCGAGGAATTGTTGGATAAGGGTTATATCCGACCAAGTGTATCACCTTGGGGCGCTCCGGTTTTGTTTGTGCGGAAGAAAGACGGCAGCTTAAGATTGTGTATTGATTATAGGGAGCTAAATAAAGTGACCGTTAAGAACAAATACCCGTTACCTCGTATAGATGACTTGTTTGATCAGTTGAGGGGAGCTGGGATATTTTCGAAAATCGATTTAAGGTCGGGTTATCACCAATTGAGGATTGCTGAAGGGGATATTCATAAGACGGCCTTTAGGACACGTTACGAACATTTTGAGTTTACCGTGATGCCCTTTGGATTGACAAATGCTCCAGCCGCATTTATGTGTTTGATGAATCAGGTATTTAGTGCATACTTGGATAAGTTTGTGGTCGTCTTTATTGATGACATACTAGTCTATTCGAAGGACCGAGATGAGCATGAGGGACATTTGCGTTTGGTTTTGCAATACGCTAAGTTTTCGAAATGTGAGTTTTGGTTGGAAAAGGTGTCGTTTTTGGGTCATTTCGTTTCAAAGGAGGGTATTTCGGTGGACCCTGTAAAAGTGGAGGCGGTTCGAAATTGGTCCCCACCGAGGAATGTCACCGAAGTTCGAAGCTTTTTAGGTTTGGCGGGGTATTACCGTCGTTTTGTCAAAAAATTTTCGCGCATTGCCAGACCTATGACTTCCTTGATGAAAAAGGATAAGAAGTTTGAATGGACTGATGAGTGTGAAAGTGCTTTCACGACTTTGAAGGAAAGATTGACTTCGGCTCCCGTTCTTGCTCTACCTGACCCTAAGCTGGATTACACGGTGTTCAGTGATGCATCGAAGAAGGGGTTGAGATGTGTTTTGATGCAACATCGTAAAGTAATTGCTTATGCATCCCGACAACTAAAAATTCATGAGGTTAATTATCCTACTCATGATCTGGAATTGGCTGCAATTGTGTTTGCTCTTAAGATTTGGAGGCATTATTTGTATGGGGTTAAATGCAGAATCTATACAGATCATGAGAGTTTAAAGTATCTTTATACTCAGCTGGATTTGAACACACTAGTGGAAAAAAGCTTAAGGGCTGCGGTCATTTTAGGGGTATGGGCTGCGGTTTTGTCTCGCAGCCCTTGGAGTAGCAGCAAATAAGATAAAGTTATTGGCTGCGGATATAATGCCCGCAGCCCTTACCCCATTTTCAAAAAAATTTTTTTTTTTAAAAATTCATTTTGTACTAATAACAAATCTAAAAATTACAATCAAATGAAGAACAATCATTACAATCAAACATAAATTTAAAACGAAAAATTACTAACAAACGAAGAACAAATTTCAGAACCCAGTTCATCTTCATTACAATCAAAAACGAAGAACAAATAAGAACCCAGTTCATCTTCATTACAATCAAAAACGAAGAACAAATAATAACCCAGACTCTTCAAATCTCAGAACAAATAATAATAAGAACAAACGAAAATTACATTAAAAAATTACAAATTACAATCTGAGATCTCTTCATTACGAAAATTACAATAAAAAATTACAAATTACAATCAAAAACGAAGAAGAAATGTTTACCCAGATTTCGTGAAGAAAAACGAAGAAAATTACAATAAAAAATTACAAATTACAATCTCAGATCTCTTCATTACAAATTTCTTCAAAAATTTCTTCAAAAATTCTTCAAATCTCAGATCTCTTCAAACGAAATGTCTTCAAACGAAATTTCTTCAAAAATTCTTGAAAAACGAAAAGTCGGATCTTTATGTTCTTCAAAAAACGAAATCTCGGATCTTTATTTTCTTCAAAAACGAAAGAGAAGAAAGGGTTATTGACTGATCTGAGATTTCGTGAAGAAGAAGAGGCGTGAAGAAGGGACTGATCTAAGATTTCGTGAAGAGGCGTGAAGAAGAAGTGAAGAAGAGGCAAGAAGAAGTGAAGAAGAGGCGTGAAGAGGCATGAATTTAGGTTTTAAGTAAGAGAAGAAAGCAAAAACGGCGCCCTATCTATTGACTGAATTTAGGGTTTAAGTAAGAAGTTGGGCTGGGCTTCCTATATTGGGCTGCGGACATTTTAGAAAACCGCAGCCCTTTACTATTTTTTTTTTTGTTCTAATTTCTAAAAAATGTTGAAGAACTTTGGGGCTGCGGACATTTAACAAAACCGCAACCCTTTACTATTTTTTTTTTGTTGAACTTTGGGGCTGCGGACATTTAACAAAACCGCAGCCCTTAATAATTTTTTTTTTTACCACATTTTTTTAACTCATATTGGCTGCGTGTGCCTAAAAACCGCAGCCAATAAGTAGCAGCCAATAGCGTTTTTTCCACTAGTGACATGCAACAACGTCGGTGGTTAGAGCTGATGGTTAAAGCTGATGGCGGACTATGACTTGGAGTTTGTGTATCACGAGGGGCGAGCGAACTTGGTAGCCGATGCCTTAAGCAGAAAGTCAAAACATTCCTTATCTGCGTTGAATGGAATAGAGGAGTTGCATCGGGACTTTGCTCGGTTAAATTTGGAAGTGGTACGTACGGGTGAATTAAAGGAAAGTCTGAGCGCCTTAGTCATTCGGCCTTCGTTTTTCGAGGAGATTTTGACTTCTCAAGATAAAGATCCGAAGTTGTTGAAATTAAAAGAACAGGCTCGAGAAGGTAAAGCAGAGGGATTTTTGGTTCATGAAGATGGGAGTTTGAGGTTTAAAGGTCGATGGTGCCTACCGTCGGTGGAAACATCCTTGAAGGAACGCATATTGGATGAAGCCCATTGTACAAAATTTTCCGTTCATCCGGGTGGGGATAAAATGTATCAAGATCTTAAGTTGATGTTCTGGTGGTCGGGAATGAAAAAGGATGTTGCTGAATATGTATCGCGTTGCTAGACCTGTCAAAAGGTTAAGAGCGAACATAAAAGACCGGGCGGTTTACTGCAACCTTTAGAAATTCCGGTATGAAAGTGGGATGATATTTCTATGGATTTTGTCGTGGGTTTGCCTCGAACAAAGGCAGGGAATGATACTTTATGGGTGATAGTCGATCGTTTGACTAAATCGGCATGTTTCATTCCTATGAACTGTCGTTGGGAGATGGAACAATTAGCCCGTGCTTATATTAAGTATGTTGTGCGGTATCACGGTGTGCCCCGCACTATTGTGTCCGATAGAGATACTCGGAATTTGTCAAAGTTTTGGCAGACCCTGCAACAAGCTATGGGCACTACGTTACTGTATAGTACATCGTTTCATCCTCAGACCGATGGGCAAACCGAGCGCACGAATCAGATTTTAGAGGATATGTTAAGAGCTATTGCCATGGAGTGGCAAGGGTCATGGGATGAACATTTGGATTTGGTCGAATTTTCTTACAATAACAACTATCAGTCTTCGATTCAGATGGCCCCCTTTGAGGCTTTGTATGGACGACGCTGTCGTAGTCCAGTTTATTGGGATGATTTTACCGAATCTGTTACTTTGGGACCCGATTTGCTTCTCCAAAGGACCGAGAATGTTAAGATGATTCGAGATCGTTTAAAAGCGGCTCAAGATCGTCAAAAGTCTTATGCTGATTTAAAAAGGCGACCTGAGGAGTTTATCGTGGGAGATCAAGTCTTGCTTCGCGTGTCGCCTATGCGCGGAGTGGTGCGTTTTGGTGCTCGTGGAAAGTTAAGCCCTCGCTACATCGGTCCCTATGAGATTTTAGAACGTGTAGGCAAAGTGGCGTATAGGTTGGCTCTTCCAAATACCTTAGAGAAGGTCCATGATGTGTTTCATGTGTCCCAATTAAAACGGTACCATGCTGCTGCCTCCCATATCTTAGATCCCGAACCTCTAGAATTAGACACCTCCTTGACCTATTCAGAGCGACCAATCCAAATTTTAGACAAGAAAGTTTGTAGTACTCGACGAAAGGATATATCGATGGTCAAAGTTTTATGGTCAAATCACGAGCGTGAGGCCGCTACCTGGGAAACCGAGGACTCTATGCGGGAAAAGTACCCTCAACTCTTTCAGGTTAGTAGCGTTACGGGGACGTAACTCCTTTAAGGGGGGTAGAGGGCGATAGGAATTTCGCGCGCGTATGAATAAACTTCTTTGACTTAAGTTTTATATATGATGTGTTGTGTTGATTTGTATATGTTGTGTTGTGTTGTGTTGTGTGCTGGTCGGTTTCATGTAAGTTACGAGGGCGTAACTTCTTTTAAGGGGGGTAGTCTGTAATACCCCGTGAAATTTTGATTAAATTAATATTCGAAACCAAAATAAAATAATATTAATCCAGTATAAGAATTTGAGTGAGTCAATATGTGACAACCGATTTCGACATTTGTCGCATAACTAGTTATTGTTATTTATCTGATTTAATATTTCTATGAGTATTAAAATTCAAATTAGACAATTAAATTCTATTTAGAGTAATTAATTAATTAATTAAAAAAAATTAATTATGTTAATTGTCTTAAGTGGCCGGCCATGGGGGGGAAATTGGAGGGGTTTTTGTAACTCCTCACTTAATTGGGGTGTTAATGTGCATTAAGGTGGGGGTTATGGAATATAGAGAGTTGTAATTTGCTCTTAAAATGCTAGATTGGAGTGTAAACCTTTCATACTCTAACCTTGTTCTTTCATTTGCATTTGCTCACAAATCAAACAAAAAACTTCTCCCTTTTCTTCCTTGGTTTCGGTTATTATTAAAAAAAAAAAAAAAACTTTGTGATCATTCAATCTATTATTCAAGGGTAAGTATAGTTCAATTGTTAAAATTACATTTTCTCTTTTGAAGAAAATTATATTTTTCTTTCTTTTAAAATATGTTGAAATCCTATGACTTTTTAGGAGGATTGAGTATTTTGTGTAATTTTTAAGTGTATAATTCTTTAACAAAATTAATTTGTTAAAAGGGTTAATACAAATTGTGTTAAGTTTCTCATTTGATTTATATTCTTTAACAAATTAATGTTTTGTTATGAGAATAGAACTTCTTGATATTTAAAAAAAAAATTTATTATTATTTTTATGGCTTAAGATCTCTAGCAAAATTTCAATTTGTTAGGAGATGTTTAGTTGTGTGAATTGAAGGAAATAAACATTCATGTTTTATAATTTTTTTTGAATAAATTCCTTGACAAAATTTGATTTGTTTAAGGGATTGGATTTATTTATATATGAGATTAGAATCATATGGTTTGGCTTATGATTTCTACAAAGTATATAATAGATCGATTTGTACAACGATCAAGTATTAAATTCTATTATTCAAATTTATTATTTGTGTTTGAATGGTTCATGTTTGATGATGGATGAGTTACGTGAGAAATAGTATTATTTTTGATGGTTGAAATTGTTAAGAGAATGTGTATTAAGAAATTGAATTTATGTTGTTTTACGATTCGGTTTTCGGTATTCTCTTAGTTATGAATTTATTAAGCGAAATTCGATGTTTGTTACATGGCACGAATTTCCGGACAGCCATAGCTGTCCCGGATGTGACGCCTCACATTCCTATAAGTAGGATATGTTTTTCGTGTTATTTTGATGAATCGGTATATTAAAAAGTTGTTTAAACGCTTAAAATAATTGAAAATAGTAAACGAATTTTAGAAATTCTGAAAATTGGTGTCCAAGGTAATTGATGCGTTCCGGACGCAGTGGTGAAGTCGGATTTTTCATTTGAATTTTCTAATCTGTTCGAAAAAGCCATTTAAGTTTCTGGTTTAAAGTGGAATTTTGATTTAGTTGGAATTTGATGAAATCAATTAAAGTTACTAAGTCTTATTGATATATTAGTAGTATGGAATGAGTTAGAGGTGGAAACACGTTCTAATACGTGTTCGTTTTGTGTGTTTGTTTGTTTAGGACCTCGATTCATAAGAGGGTGAAATTCCTGTTGCGTTTGAATTATCGCTATTTGCTGTTGCTTAAAGGTACACGCTTAGACCATACGTTATATGTGGTTGTGCAAGTAGTGTTGTTTCATTCTTGAATATTGCATTGTGACTCACATAAGGATTAGACACCTCAAATAATTTGAAAGAAGTTTAACTTGGATTTCGAGGATGGATGTTTTGGTTATCTCAAAGGGTTAATAAATTGGAATGGATTATATAATTTTGTTCCCATGGCAGTTTTGGATCATTACGGTCACCATGGGGATATGCATACTTTAACGTTTGACGACCCGAACAGGACGGGCAACGTCTTAGGTCGGTGGTTGCCTTGGGATTAGCTCTCCCAAGTGTATTCCTCCAAATGAATTGGATTATTACTTGGACGACCCGAAAAGGACGGGCAACGTTTCAAGTTGGGATTTGGAATAAAAATATTTTAGAGCCTTTGCATGTTAGGATGAACACATTGTTTGCTTTCCACTTGTTGATATTTTGTATGTTGTCTCTGACGTGTATTGGATTGTTCTTTTGAACTTGCTTCCGTTGTCAATCGACAACTAGCAGGTTGATTGCAGGTGGGAATTGGAGTGAGGTTGAAGTTAGGATCACGTCACCCAAGACCGCGTTTTATGTAATAATAAACATAGTAGAAATAATTTACTTTTGTGTAATGGATTTAAGATTAGTTCGTTTTGACGTTTCATTAGTAGAGGTGGTTGGGTTCTCAAGTTGTAATGTGAACTTTATAAACCTGTCACTACCATATGTCTTAATTTATGCTTAGTTATGTTCCCTTATCGTTGGAATGTAAATGATCTTGGATGGGAATTTTCCCTCTAAGTGTCCAGTTGTGAACCGGATTCATATTTTCATATGATTATCCGGCTCACGCGAACCGGACCGTTACATTTATGGTTGTTGGATATGATTTTCATTGGTTTATCATTAGATGTTTGTGGGTGTTTTGTTTAGGGTCACTTGCTATCCTCTACTTAGCTCCACATTCCCAAATGTATCCCACCTTAACCCTAAGCCAACATTACAACCCTTTGTGCTAACCTGTTCGACTTGGTCCGATTAGTCTGTTCTGTGCTGGAGTTAGATATGACACAATCCCCATGATTCTCCCCTATTAGGTGTTTGATTCCCGACTCATCTTTAGTCGGAAGAATTTGAGCGAAACACGAACCAAAATCAAACACATGAGCGTAATTGCATATTTCTCACATCTTTTGAGAAATTACCAAGGGAGTGTAGACTTGTGACCTCTTTAGGTAGTGGGTGGCATAGCATGTGTTGTTGCTTGCCCTAGTGATCTCAAGCTTGTGGAATTGGTCGTTCTCTTTGGTATTGCGCTCTATTAAGACCATTGCACTTGCACACCTATGGCTGGGGAAGAGTTTTGCCCATGCACATGCTTGTTTTATTTTGTTCTCCTCTCACCATGTTTGTTTGCCTTGAATTTGTGGGTCTCCTTCTGAAAACCCTCACGAGACCGTACTCGTCCTCTTTGGGAGACCTTGAGGTTTAAAGGGCTTGTCGTACGTGCTAAGTGCGAACGTGATTCCTACGACAGTGAGTATTAGGTTTTATTGCTTTCATAGTTTAGTTTTGTTTCGTTTTTGTAGTTAGTCGTTTTGGGGTGCCCTTGTGCTTTCATGTTGTTCCTACCTAGTCTCTTTGCTAGGGACTAGCAAAGGTTAAGCTTGGGGGTGTTGATGTGCTCGATTTAGAGCACATTTATAGCCCCACTTTGGTGTCGTATCTCGGTGTTTTACATTGGTTTTATGCTCTATACACTCGATTTTACCTTGTTCTTGTCTCCATGGTGTTTAGAGATCATTTTAGGTGTTTTCGGGAGATTTCGAGGTGATTCGGGTTGAGTTCGAGGCTTAGACATCAAAGTCAGAGGAAATGCACGTGTTTCAAGGCGCTCACAAGTGCTTCGGGTCATCCCCGAAGATATCGCGATGATCGGAGCTCGTTTCGAGGTGATTCGGGTTGAGTTCGAGGCTTAGATTCCAAATTCGAAGAAAAGGCACGCGTTTCGAGGCTCTCACAAGTGTTTCGGGTCATCCCCGAAAGTATCAGAAAGATCGGAATTCATTTGATGATGGTTTGAAGCCTCAAAGTGACCAAACAAGTCACATTCGGTCGAACCCAGGTTGCATTCGGTCGAAGTTAAATTCAGCTGCCCAAAGAAAGCTTGCAAAGCCACTAGAAAGGCCGAATTTGACCACATTCGGTCGAATTGGAGGATTCGGTCGAATCCCTTAGAGCATTCGGTCGAAGCTAAGTACAATGCTCCAAAGGCAAGTTTCAATGCTCCTGTAAATACCGAATTTTACACCCATTCGGTCGAATGGAGTAAGATTCGGTCGAATCTGGAACAGCTTCGGGCGAATGGTGACTTTTCTCTGTGCAGCGTTTTATTTCGCGAGCTTATTTTTGTAGGATCTTTTAGGGCTTTTGTGTACATCTTTTGTAGCCTAAATAAAGGCACTCTTATGAACTAAAACCCTATGCTTTGATGGATAGAAACCCTCTACTCTATTGAACATCACTTTTATTGCTTTCTTTCAATTTCAAACCCTAGATTAGATTTCAATTGTTTTCTTTTACATTCAAGTCTTGTAATTTCATTTCCTTTACATTCAAGCACCTTTATTTATGTAAGTTTATCTTTCTATCTTTCTTTATTGCTTTCATTTACTTTGTTTATGGTTCATTCATGTCATTTAATGCTTTCCTCCTTTCATGCTTCATTTATTACTTTGAATCTTGTTTCTTTGCTTTCATTTATTGTTCTTGCCTTGGTTATTGCTTTCTTGAATAGTTGGTAGTTAGTTTTCTTGCTTTGTCTTTCATTATTACTAGTTTATTTCTTGCCCTAATGTTTACATACATGCTTTCTCTCTTTTTCTTTGTTGTTTTCATTTCAAACATGCTAGAGTAGATTTCTTAGGGGTTTTGGTTTGGTGAATGTTGTTCATATGCTAGATTAGGGTTGAGGTTATTGTGGTTTGATTGATCGATATTCGATACAAATCTTGTCCTGCCACTCCCTTTTGAGACATAGGGCGATTATGGGTCGTTCGTATTGACTATATGTCATCAACTTCCCCATGTCATCTAGAGTGTCTCGATTGAGCTACGCTCAATCTCCCTTGACTTAACTTTGTATGAGAACATAGCATCGACCTAGGGTGAATCCTCACCAACCCCGTTTGTTTCCTATGGTTATCTTAATCTTGTTTATCGCTTTTCTTAGTTTAGTTTAAAAACACCCACCTTCATACACACACTCTTTCCCTCTACACCTTGCACTCAATCTTTCTTGCCCTTGTTCCTTGTGGTTCGATCCCCAAACTTACCTCTATACACGTTATAGTTGTAACTAGGGTGTTTATAAATGTGTTTGATTAGCTTAGGTTCTTAGCGTTAAACGACGCGTTAAAAACCGGTTATCAATATGCTTTGTAACTAGTTTGTACAAAATATTTCTTTAGTTGACGGTTTGAATAAAATTTATGTAAAAAGATGTAAAAAGTTTTTTTTTATGAACTTGCCTTTTTAAATTATGTGTGAAATTTGATTTTATGGAAAATATTAAAGATAAAAGTTTTGTTTGATTTATAACAAGAAATATTGATTTTTGTGAAATATAAGTTTTTACTTGTTTTATAACTAGAAGTATTGATTTTGGTGAACTTATAAAGTATTACTTGTTTTATATTACTTTTTGTAACTAGAAATATTAATTTTTGTAAATTATAAGTTTTAATTGTTTTTTTATTTAGATTATTAACTTTGTGAACTTAATAACTTTCACTTGTTTTTCTAAATTTGAAATATTGATTTTTGGAGAACTTGTTAAATATTGGAAACTTATCCAAAGGATGCAATTTTAACTTGAATTATAGTTAGCATATTGAATTTAGTGAAGAGAATAAAGTTTTACTTGTTTTAAAGTTAGAAATGTAGATTTTGGGAACTTGTTTTAAGAAAAATATATATTTTTTATATAGCTACATGTGGAAAATACTAATTTGGAGACTATTAATAGAATATTAACCTAATTATTAGAGTGAATTTAGTGAGCTATTATAATAAAGTTAAATATAAATTTAATATGTAAAAATTTAGTAATGAACATATAAAGACATAAAAGTGATTAAACGTTATGATTAAGAATTATATTAAATGAATGAAGTTACCAACTAGGTTGGTCAAAGTCAATTAATTTCAAAGTCAACTTGTAGTAATAAAAATGTGATGTACTTGTGTATGCGAATAAGTATTGATTGAATGACCCTAATAGTAAGGTAATGTCGAACCATGGACCGGCATGCAAAATCCCGGCGTCCGTGTTGGTCGGCACGTAAAATGCGGTGTAAGACAGGGGGTTCGCTACCTATCCTGTGGAGCTCGAGCATAAACATTATATTGGAGGGGTGACGCCGTGACGACTCCCACCACAGTTAGGGTTTAGGATTACGGTCCTCACCTAACCAGAGCCTTACATATATCAGGTGTCATATTGTTGTGCTTGTTGATTAGTGATGAACTTGATTAGTGTTGATCCTATGAATCAGGGTACGGTTATGAGTATTAACCAAATGAACTTACTTGAGTGTTAAGATTATCCAATTGTATAAATGGCAGTAACGTACTTCTGTCAGGATTGAGAATGGTATCTTAATGACTTAAAAGTATGGAACAGTAAAAGAATATAATAATATACAATGGTGTCAATTAATTTGAAATTTGTACTTAAATTACTATTTTGTAAATGTAGTGTATAATTTTCATATTTTGAGTTGGATAGGTATGCTCGGCATTACCGCTGACCGATTCAATCGGCTGTCATCCGTATCATGGATGGCAGCATTTTGCAGGATTTAGTTTCAGGTTCCGATCCAGGCCGCAACAATTATTATTTATCGAGAACTTAGCTGCTTTTTGTGTCTTTATTGATGACTTGATGTTGATGTACTTTTACCTTTTTAATTTTAGCAAAAATGTTTCTTATCGGATGTAATATTTTACTTTTATTTTAAAGTAATAGTTTTAGTTTTTATGATTTAAATTTTTTTAACATTTCACATTTTAAGACTTCCGCAATATTTTTTTTGTATAAACATTATTATTAAACATTAATTATGTATCGAGATTGCCGCTTCTGTTACACGGCTCATCGTGTGTCCTAGGGCTCATGGTAAGTCTTTACTTGGTGCTTGTTACACTGATATTTAGTTATGAACTATTTACTATGGAATATTCAGGGGTTGGGGAAAGGGGAGAAGAGTGCGACTATTAAGAAGTTAGTCCAGACCAAGAAAATATCTTTCATGGGTTTGGTTGAGACCAAGCATAAAAGATCGTGCAATAGAAGACTTTGGAGGCTTTGGGGAAGTGATGATTATGAATGTTGTGAGTCATTAGTGTCGGAGACTGGGGGAGGTGGACTAGTAACTGTATGGGATGCTTCACAGTTTATTGTATTCCTTAAGCACATTGATTCTCGTTGGATACTCCTTGAAGGTCACATTGTTGCGGAAAATCTTGATTGTTGTGTGGGTGTCCTCTATGGTCCCAACGATAGATTTGAGAGAGTTGGGATGTTTGAGGCCTTGAAGGACCGGTTGTTGGCTATTAAAAAACCTCTTCTTTTGCTCGGTGATTTCAATGAGATACTACATAGTGGCGAGAGAGTTGGTAGCTCTCGCAATAATGCAGGGATGCGGGATTTTGTTAATTGGATGATGAGTTTGGGGCTGATAGATATTCCTCTACATGGAGTGAAGTATACATGGAGGAGAAATGCATCAAAAATTCGGCTTGATCGAATGATGGAGTTCAAAAAAAAAAGATAAATCAGCCATGTAAATTGGGATATGGGTGTGTATTCGAATGTAATTGGACCGGATACAAAAGCCCAATAAAGGTGGACGCATTTATGTAGTGGTTGCATACAATTATTAGCGTTTTTTAATAATTCACCCTTTGCCCTTAGTTTGTTATTAGCATAATCTTTTATTTTATAAAATGTCAACCTTTGCCCTTATGTTTTGCTATCAGCATACTATATTAGTAAGCTGACATCAAATTAAGGGCAAAGGTTGAGTTTTTAAATAAACTCATATATGACTTATATTTGTTAAATAAACCCACATATTTTGTAACACCCCAAAATTTTGAGTAAGCTTTATAATTTTGTTTATCATGTATGGTACTCCGTATTAAACATAAATTACATTTAACTAAAACTATTATTTAATTTTATAGTGGGTAAACTTAATATAATAGTTTTATATTCCTATTTAGTTTAGGGGTTAACTAAATTTAATATTAGTAGACAACAAATAACTAATCAACTAATAAATTGGTTTATGATTAGGAAGTATAGTATTTACTACTTAGTACATAAATTGAAAAGTCTTATAAATATCAGACATAATAACTAAAATTATGGTGATTAGTAATTCAATTATAAAATAAAACTTTTCATTTCATATTCCCCTTTAATACTCCTACTTAATTAAAATAAAATCTAAATTAATTTTATTAATAATAACATGTTAAAAGACTCTTTATATACCTTCATATTAAACATGATTGATTATAAGAATATGATAGGGGTTGTATTAGTAGGGGTGCTACTCACGTTGGGTTCTCTAGAAAAAAAGAAATCTTTTTCATTTCTTTTTCTTATTATCACAATTCACAAATAGTAAAATACTATTATGGTTATTTGTGTAATATGAAATTCATATATTCTTCATCTCTTAATTTTATATCAACTAAGAAGTAGTCAAGATTGGAAAAATACTTTATAGGGTTTTATACATGGGTTGAAGAAATTATTTGTACAAGGAAGGAAATTATTTTCGAAGTCTATTATTTACAAATTCTTTATATCATCTCTGATTAGAGTTCATACAATGGTAACTAGTTTATCCTCTCTTTTCATGATCTACATATATTATTGTTTTTTTTTAATTATTAGAAAATTTAGATATGTAAAAGTAATATATTAGTATTGTAATATTTTTTTTGGGTTTTTTTATAAATTACAGCCTCAAAGTTTTCTCGTTTTATGAATTACAGCCGCAAAGTTTTTTTTTTTTATGAATTACAGCCACCAACTTTTTAAATTGACCACCATTACGGCCAAATGACCGGTTGAGACCGTTGACCAACCTTTTTATCGTTGACCAACCTTTTTCTGATTTTTTCTTTTTTTTTGAGTTTTTTTTCATTTTCCTTTTTTTTAGTTTTTTTTTTGTTTTTCCTTTTTTTTTTTTAAATTTAATTCTTCATCCCCCAATATATTTCTCTCTTTTCCTCCTTCTTCTCCATCATCTTCATCCTCCATTAATCTTCATCCCCAATATCCCCAGTGTCATGACTTATACAAAGAATAATTCTTTGTTTCACTTCAGAATAAATTATATTGACAATCAAGAATAAAAATTTCACCAAAACAAAACATACCCACAAAGAAAAAGCATCAATTAGTAAATAAAATAAGCACCACTAGTGGAAAAAATGTCAATTGCTGCGGTTTTTTTACCGTTATAGGCTGCGGTTTTACCTCGCAGCGCTTGTAGTAGCAGCAAATGAGAAAAAGGTATTTGCTGCGGTTCTAAATGACCGCAGCCAATAGTTGTTTTTAAAAATCAGAAATTTCCTAATTGCTGCGGTTCCAAATGACCGCAGCCTATACTCTTCCATTTTTTTAATTTTTTTTTTGCATTTCTTTGAAATTCCATATTCAATGAAGATAAACATCAAACTCGAACAGATCAAGAACATAGTATTTGAAATTATTAAACTTGAACAGAAAACGAAACTATACACTAAATTATTAAACGAAACTATCTACTTATTAAATTCCAGATTAAACTTGAACATCAAACTTTAAATTCCAGATCTACATTAAACTCGAACATCAAACTTTGAAATTCCAGATTCAATAAAATTCCAAATCTAATCTTAAAATAGATCAAGAACAAAAAACAAACATAAATAATCTACATTAAAAACGCCATTGACAACCATATCTACAAATGAATATAAACCCAGATCTACATTAAAAAAATATTCTTATACACTAAAAAAATTAACCCAGATCTACAATAAAACCTAAATGATCGAAAATTTACAAGAACTAAAAAAATTAAAATTTATTATACTCAAAATAACCCAAATCTACATTAAAAAAAAATTTATTATACACTAAAAAAAATTTACCCATATCTACACTATAGATCTTCTTGTGAACTTCGAAACTATAGATCTTCAAAACTTCGAAACTATATATCTTCTTGTGAACTTCAACAAGTTCAATCTTTGAAACTTCTAATGAACTTCGAAACTAGATCAGTAAACTTCAAACTATGGATCTTCTTATGAACTTCAGTCTTCAAATGAGGCTTCTTTTGTGAGGGATTCAATTTTTAGAAAGAAGAAAAGAGAGGTTTCAATTTTTTTTTTTTGATCGAAAAGAGATTTCAGTTTAAACAAAGAAGAAGGTTTAAAAGGAGAATGAAGGTTTGATCGAAAGAAGGTTTCAATTTTTGTGAGGGAGTTTGTTTTTAGAAAGATAAAGGAGTAATGAAGCATGAAATTAGGTTTAAAAGGGGCGCCTCATAAAATATATACTCGGCCCATTATTTGATGCGGTCCAATATAAACCGCAGCCCATACCTCTTTTATTTTTTTTTTAACTTATTTGCTGCGGTTTTACTAAAAACCGCAGCCTTTAACCTTTTTTTTTTTCGCCCTTTTTTCCTTCTATTAAAGGCTGCGTTTTTTAGAAACCGCAGCTAATGTTTAGCAGCCAATAACATTTTTTCCACTAGTGCACCCACAAACAAAACCTCATAAATTGCAAGAAAATTCAAAACTTGAAGACAAAATACAATGATCCAACAAAAAACAGCTAAATTAAAGATACCCATTACAGATAATTTATGAGATAAGTGATAATCAAGTTAAATTTAGCAAATTACCCAATAATTATCATCAAAAATCAAAAAAGATTGTACCTTGAACAATGGTGTAAGCAAAAAAATAGCCAGGTAAAATTGATAGGGCAACAAAAAGATGAATAAATTTAAAAATCCCAGAGAGAAATTGAAGATTCCACATTAAGAATCAAAAAATAAAAAGAGGGTTTGATAGATTTTACGAAGAAGAAATTGGGGGAAAAAGATTGGGTTTTTGTATTTTAGTTCATACAAAAATCAATTAAATTCAATCCAGATTGAGATTGAAATTCAAGAAGAAAGTGCAAATTATTGTTTCATAATTTTTGACAATAATTTCTGGATTTTTGAAAAGATTGGAGCTTTTAAGTTTTTGACTTATTTAATTTTAGATTTTGCTTCTCCAAATTTGGAGTTGTTTAGCCCATTAGCATAATCTTTCCTTTCTACCATTAATTCAAAGTCCAAACCCCATTAATCTCTCTTCAAAGACCCAATTTTTCATATTTTAGTTCATACAAGAATCAATTAAATTCTATCCAGATTGAGATTGAAATTCAAGAAGAAAGTGCAAATTGGGTCTTTTAATCTCAACAGGGGCAAATCCAGTTTTATCTTCTTCCTTTCTACCATTGAAGTTTGCATTTGTAGAAACTATGGTGGAAAGAAGTTTGAGGAGAACAAAGTAAGAAAAGTGATGAAGAGAGATTAATGGTGAAAGAAATCTATGGTTTGAACTTTGGAGAGAAATTGGGTCTTGAAGATTAATGGTGACTTTGAAGATTAATGGAGGATGAAGAGAATGAAAATGATGGAGAAGAAGGAGGAAGAGGATGAAGATGTGAAGAAGATGAAGGAATTAAATTAAAAAAAGGAAAAAGAAAAAAGAAAACTAAAAAAAAGAAAAAAGAAAAAAGAAAACTAAAAAAAAGGAAAAAGAAAAAAAACTCAAAAAAAAGAGGAAAAATCAGAAAAAAGACTGGTCAACGGTAAAAAGGTTGGTCAACGGTTTCAACCGGTCACTTGGCCGTAATGGTGGTCAATTTAAAAAGTTAGTGGTTGTAATTCATAAAAAAAACTTTGCGGCTGTAATTCATAAAACGAGAAAACTTTGAGGCTGTAATTCATAAAAAACCCATTTTTTTTATTGGCTGAAATAATTTACATTTGATTGATATAGTATTATTGTTTAATTGTGATCCATATATTAAGAAATTCATATAATTCGACTTTTAGTGTATAATGCTTTAACTGGGTACTAAAAGGATTTAGGTATATAAATAAATAATTTGAGTTAATTAAATTTGCTAATCAATTAAATTATATACTACTAGATAAACTTTGGGGAATTGTTATGGATATGGGGCTAGAGATGAAATATTTGTTATGATCTACGAAGAGTAATTTGGAGCATAGTTCTTGTTACTAGGTCAAATGTTCCCCATCTTCTTGGGTCAACCCAAGAGGCTCAAACCATTACCTCAGGATCAATTAAGCCTACTATAACATGAGATTACCAAAAAGCCTCTGGGGCTATCTCCTCCACTTATTAAACTATTATAAATACCCCAAATTTAAACCAAAAAAGGTATGCTCTCTCTCCCTTTTTGTATTTACCGTTTCTAGTTTCAGATTCTTCACATCTTAAACACTTCAACTGACTTGAGCGTCGGAGGGGCTTTCCGAGAAACACCCCCGGGCAAGTAACTGTTCGTTTTGCAGGTATTCAGCCTATAATCAAGTATTCGACCCGAAGGTAGGCAGAGCAGAATCCCACTTACCAAAGAGAGCCCCCTGACTTTTGGGTAGAAGATATAGCGGAGAGACAAGAGTCACCTTTGCACCAGCAGGTTCCCAATGTATTTCCATCTACCTGGGGTATGTCGAATCCGACACAGTGCCACAGTCAGCTGCCACCCGAACCTACTCGGTCGGCCCCCAGCCGAATACCTGATCAGGTTATTAGCAGGGCCGAATCCTTGATCACTTTGTAACATCGAAGAGACAGAGGAAATCGAATTTACACCTTATGTAGGTCATCCAAAAGGAAGGGGAGACCGTGGCCGAATACATCCAAAGGTTTCACGAAGAGATATTATCCATACCAGGGCCGAACGATGCCACAACGGTCCCATCCCTAATCAATGGGATCAAAACGCCCTTGGATGCTAGAAAGAAGAAAGAAAAAGTCGGAAGATCGCAAGAGTCCACGCCTAACCGGCGGAATTCAGACAATTTTGGAAGAGAAAGGTTTAGGTCGCCTATGGGACCTCCTAGAGAAGAAGGGCGAAGGCAAGTGCAGGCTTACCCTGCCCTCGATACGAAGGATTTCACCGAGTCAAGGTTCAACCGGAGCCAAAGAGAGATTTTTTATTCTGTCCGGGAGCAATTACCGATCCCTCCTAGAATATCAGCATCGCAGAATCGACGGAACATGCACTTTTGGTGTGAATATCACAAGGAGCATGGCCACACCCTATCTCAGTGTAGAGAGTTGAAGAAGGTATTGGACAAGTTGGCCGATGAGGGCCAGTTGAGCAGGTTCTTGAAGCGCAATGACAGTCGGCCGAGGGGCCGGAGAGAAAACCACCAGAGAAACGAAAGGCGCTCGAAAGCGCAGGAACCATCCGAGGCCACGCAAGGGGTCATTCACATGATTTCAGGGGGATACTCAGAATTTTATCCAAGTACTCGGTCCGTCAGGGATAGTGTCCACACTCTAAACACTATGCCCGCCGAGTCCAAGAAGGCAAATGACGGCCCGAGAATGGTGTTTGGAGAAGGGTCACTGGCTATACAACATTCGCATTCTGACCCGTAGTGCTTATGCTCAAAGTAGGCCTAATGAACGTCAAAAGAGTCCTAGTGGACACCGGTGATACCGCCGATTTGATTACGATGGACTGCCTTAAGCAGCTGAAGTATGGCCCAGAACACGTGGAGAAACTCGATCGGCCCCTAGTTGGATTCGGGGGGAGCCGAGTTTGTCGGTCTGAGACAATAGTGTTACCTGTTCGATTTGGGGAAAGAGGTAGCGAACGAACCCTGCTAGTTCGCTTTACCGTGGTGGACATACAATTTCCTTACAACATCATCATGGGCCTGCCTCTGATCAACAAGATTAAGGCCGTCATCTCGACCCATCAGTTGCTCATACAATACGAGAAGGATGACGACCAAGTGGGAGTTTTGTATAAAGATCAGAAAAGTGCAAGGGAGTGTCAGGTGAACTCCCTCAAAATGGGAACCCAGAACAATGTCGACCAAGGCAAAAAGAAGAGAAAAGTAGCAGAAGTGGAGTTGGTCATGCACGTAACTGATGACGACACTAGGAAAATCACTCAGCCCCAGCCTCTCGAAGGTTATGAAGAAGTCACCTTGTAGGGCAATGAAAATATTCGTTTAGGGAAGAACCTTACCGGACCCCTAAGAGAAAGCATCATCCAGGTCATCCGACAATATCGGGAAGTATTCGCGTACAAAGTTGAAGAGATGCCCGACATACCCGCGGAGATAGCGTCCCATCATTTAGACATCAGATCCGGTTACAAGCTGGTGAAGCAGAAGTTTAGGCATCAAGGGGTAGAAAGGGCGAGGGTGGCCAAACCAGAAGTCGACAAGCTCTTGAAAGCGGCTTTATAAGGGATTTGCAAGTATTCCGACTGGCTAGCCAACGTGGTCCTAGTAAAGAAATCGTCCGGGAAGTGGCGCATGTGCGTGGACTTCCCGGACCTTAATAAAGCCTGCCCAGAAGATGACTATCCCTTACCTAAGATAGACAAGCTGGTGGATTCTACCGCTGGTCACGCCCTCCTAAACTTCATGGACGCCAATGCGGGTTACCATCAAATCCCACTTGCCGTAGAGGATAGGCCCCATATCGCTTTCATTACTCCCTCGGGAGTATATTGCTATATGGTGATGCCTTTCGGATTCAAAAACGCGGGAGCAACGTACCAGCGCATGATTAACAAGGTATTCAAGGAAAAAATAGACCAAAATCTGGAGGTATACGTTGACGATATGATTGCTAAAAGCAAGAATGCCCAGGATCACGCTGAACACTTGAGGGAGACATGCGAGACCCTACGCGCAAATCGGATGCGTCTCAACCCCAAGAAGTGCGTATTCAGCGTAACAGGAGGGAAGTGCTTAGGGTTCCTGGTCGATGAAAGGGGAATTAAAGCCAATTCCGATAAGATCCAAGCCATCATGTCCATGAAGTCACCGAGAACGGTCAAAAAAGTACAACGCCTGACCGGATGTATCGTCGCTTTGAGTCGTTTTTTTCGAAGTCGGCCGATAGGTGCTCATCGTTCTTTAAAATTCTCAAGCGGCAAAATTCATGTGGGATGAGGAAGCTGAGAAAGCTTTCCTCAATTTGAAAGGATATTTGTCGGAGATGCTGAAGTTGGTGTCACCCTTGCCGGGTGAAATGTTGTATTTATATGTATCTGTTTCGGACTATTCCATAAGTGCGGTCTTGGTAGCTGAGTGCGAGAAACAGCAGCTGCCCATCTACTACATCAGTCATGCGTACCGCGGCTCCGAAGCCCGGTATTCCGCCATCGAGAACTCCATCTTTGCATTAGTCATGGCCAGCAGAAAGCTGAACCCGTATTTTCAATCCCATCCTATAATAGTTCGGACATCGCAGCCAATGCGTAAAATATTGGAAAGTAAGAATCAGTCTTTGAGAGTCGCAAATTGGGCCAACCAATTGGCCGACTATGGCCTCGAATTTGAGCCAAGAACAGCCATCAAAGCTCAAGCCCTGGCGGACTTCGTATCGAAAATGACTGGTTCGTTAGGAGACATAGCCGTGGAAGAAAATTGGAAGTTGTATGTAGATGGGTCCTCGACCCGTAACAGCTCAGGTGCCGGACTCCTTATCGTATCACCCTATGGGGAAAGACTTGAGCACGCGGTCAGATTCAACTTTGTGGCCACCAATAACAAAGCCAATATGAGGCGTTGCTCCTCGGACTCAGAATATGCTTGGCGTCTGGTGCCATGAAAGTCCTCGCCCACACAGACTCACAACTGATAGCGGGACAGGTTAATGGAGAATTCGAAGCAAAAGATGATAGCATGAAGATGTACTTGGCCAAGGTTAGGGAGGCCATTACGAAGTTTGATGCCGTGGCCGTGAGCCACATACCGAGATCGGAAAATACCCAGGCCGATGCCCTCTCCAGACTCGCAAGCTTAGCGGTCAGTGATGAACCTCGTAACATCGTTTGGGAAATCCTACCCTGCCCTGGCATCAATGCCTTTGTAGGAGGAGTAGATCGGACTGATTCCTGGATGGATCCCTACGTTTCGTTACTAAGAGATGGGAAGGCCCCGAAAGATCCGGAATTGGCTCCGATCATAGTTAAGAAAGCGAAATGGTTCGAATGGTACGACGGGGCCTTGTACAAAAAATCTTACACCCATCCCCTCCTCAAGTGCGTTACACCCACATAAGGAGATTACATTCTGAAAGAAATTCATGAGGGGGCATGCAGTATTCATCAGGGTATTAGGACCATCATTGGCAAGGTTTTAAGGAGTGGGTATTACTAGCCTAGTTTGAAAGCGAACGCAGAGAAGATGGTTAAAACCTGTGAGAAGTGCCAGTTCTTCGGGGAGGTACTTCGCCGGACCTCCAATTACCTTTCCCCCATGCAATCACCTCTGCCCATCGACAAGTGGGGTATTAACCTGTTGGGTCCGTTCCCTCCGGCAAGTGGACAACAACGATTCGTCCTTGTGGCGATCGATTATTTCACCAAGTATGTAGAAGCCGAGACATTGAGTTCAATCACGGACAAACAAATTTGTCAGTTCCTATGGAGAAATATCATCACCCGTTATGGGGTACCTCAAGTCCTCATCTCTAACAACGGCAAGCAATTCAACAGCGCTACCACGAGAGAATATTATGGCCAGTTCAGCATCCAACCAAGGTTCTCTTCGGTCTCTCGCCCTCAAACAAACGGGCAGGTGGAATCGGAGAATAAAACTATACTGAACGGTATAGAAAAGAAACTGAAAGGGAGTCGTGGTAATTGGGTCGATGAGCTACCCGGGATATTGTGGGCTAACCGCACCACCGTTAAAGAGTCCATGAGCCATACCCCTTTTTCTCTCGTGTTCGACACCGAAGCCTATCAATTTGGACCTATTGCCAGAAATGAGAGGTAACGCACTCTTGAAATCCGTGGCACGGAAACAGAAGATGACGAGGCAATCCAACAAGTTTCTAAAGCCCCGACAATTTCAAGTGGGAGACCTTGTTCTAAGGAAAGTGGAAGCCACGGGCAAGATGGTTGAGAAGCGGAAGCTCGACAAGAACTGGGATGGCCCATTAAAGGTCACGCGCGTTATCTGACCAGGGACATACGAATTAGAGGAAAGCCCTTGCCTAGACCGTGGAACTCAGATCACCTGAAGAAGTTTTATGTGTAAAAAGGCCGCATCCAACACGAACTGGGGGCATGAGGTGTGATACGTCAGCGGATATAGCAATTGCAAGAGCATTTAGTTAGTTAAGCAATTTAAGTTTGCATTGTATACGGCGAACAATTTTCACAAATAGCGTAGTATTCAGCTTATAAAATTATGAGATGAATTGATTGGCAGTCAAATGGAAGTTTGTACTCCTAAGCGACCTAACCGGCAACCTGTGAGATTTATGCACCCAGCCGGCCTAACCGGCAACACGAGATTCAGACGATTAAACTAGGAATATAACTAATTGACCGATTCTACATGCTAAGACGTATTCGGACACTCTCTCAAAGTGTCAGTTGCTACAAAGGCGCAAATAAACGAAATAAGGCAATAAAGCAAACAAAATAGGCAAAGACTATAAAATTTGAACAATGCATAGCAAATCAAAGTACATAAAGGCCGTAGCCTTGAAATTGTTCATAAGGCCGCAGCCACAAATCTTACAAACTACAATTACAAATGATTAACTCACAAGCTCATCCTGTCCTCTTGAAGCAATCGGTGAAGCCGGGACAGTGGTTGGGATCAAGGTAATGGCTTGCACAGGTGAAGCTTGTGGAGTAGGCGGCTTTGATGGAATAGAGATGTCGTAATGCTCGTAGTCGACATCAAATTTGTTGATAAGCTCAGAAAGAACGCCTCTTCCCAAGCAGCACGCTCAGCCTCCTCTTCTTCATCCGGACCCTGTGCCTCCAGCTGCTTCATCTCTTCAGCAGCTTCTTGGACTGCCGCTTCATATTCATCCTCCCCGGCCTTTGATAGAGCTTTCAGATCAACCTTGTTTTCGGCCCTCTCGTTAGCCCTCTGCAACATTAACTCCTTCACCCGAAGACCCTAGCTGAAGCATCGGCGCACGACTTGCCCATAAACCGCTGGCCCTCAGTGGTCTCCAACCACTTCTTAACTATTCTCTTTTTCAAGGATAGCTCCTTTTTGGAGACAAAAATCGCCACCTTGAGGAAACGACACTTGCTGTGCATTTGATCCAGGGAGTGGCGAAGACCCTTGTTCTCCCGGGTTAGGCTCATGACTTGGTCATTTTTATAGACCAGCTTAGCGTTCAGCTCATCAACCCTCTTTTGAGAAGCCTTGAGGTTCGCCTCCATTATTTCTGACCCCATAGCCGTGGCAATCTCAAATTGTGTCCGAATATTCAGCTGCAAGAGAAAACTGTCAGTCAACATTTCTTAAGTGTAAAGAAGCATTTTGTGTCAAAGAAGCATGTCATTTAGCTCACCTCGGTCTGAAGGGCAAGAATCGCATTCACCCTTGTCCTCGCGGGAATAGAAGCCAGCTGCTCACTATAAAAAAATTAGTTTTTAACAACAAGCTTTAGCAACGACTATATAAATGTCGTTGCAAAAAATAGAGGTCGTTGCAAAAACCAAATTTTGTTACTAATTTATTGTTGCTATATATGAAATTTCGTTTCCCTCCACCAAAACATGAGCGCGGGTCTTTCAAAAAATAAATTTAGTTTTTGCAACCACACCAGTCGTTGCTAAAAAGTTTTATTAGGTATTGCAACAGCTCGAGTCGTTACGAAAAACAATTCTATGTATAGCAACAACAGTGACGTTGCAAAATATATTAGATATATTTTGTAATAAAATGCCAAAATACTGTAAACCTAATTTCATTTCTCTTACATTAGCCCTCCATTCCACCCTCTCCATTTCACATGTACTACTGCGCTACCTTCACACCCGGGTTTCAATTCACCGCCATCCACTCCACCAGCGCCATCCTCTGTCATCCACATTGAAACTCCACTATTTTGTTTTCCTCCACCATCATCCACCACTGCCATCCTCTATCATCCACCACGAAACTTCACAGTTCTGTTTTCCTCCACCGTCATCCACCATACGATTGCCTTCAGTTTCACCGTCATCAATCGTCTTTCACCAAGGCTGCTCTCCTTCTCTTGTTAAGGTAAATGTGATGTTTGACTGTTAGTGTTCTTGTGGGTATTTATTCTTCAAATGCTTGTTTTAATTCTTGTGGGTAATCATTCTTCAATTTCAAGTTCTATTATTCATGTAAATCTTATATTATTAGTCCTAACCAATTCCAATTGTTTCCAGCAATCAACTTGGATAATATTTCTTTGATACACATCATGTCCAAGTAATTGAATTCATAAATTTTAGGTAATTTCATTCCTTTCGTGTACTAATTTCATTTACTAATTGTTTGTGTGAATTGTTGTCTTTGTGTATGAAAATTTACTTTATGTTCATTTTTTTGTTTGCATTATTGTTGTCTTTGTGTATGAAAATTGAAGTTGCAGGAAATGAAAAAATGGTGAATTTTTGAATGGGGTTTTAAACAAGACTACACTTCTAATACTCCAAGAATGCACATGTTCATTTTGGAGACAATGCAACGTTTATACAGATTATACAAGTGTAGATTGCACTACTACTACAAAAGCAAGAAGTGTGGAAATACCGATGATGAACGAAAACAGAATCCTCCTCCTTACTTGCCTCAATCTCAATGGGAATATCTCATCAAATATTATGGCTCTGATGAATTTCAAGTATTCATTTCAGATTTAATATTTTTATATGAGGGTAACAAGAAGAAATAAGGTCTTAATTGATGCATTATTTTCTTATAGTTAATAAGTGCAAGGAACTCTAAGAATCGAAATTCCGACAAGAGAGTTAAGCATACAACTGGGCAACTATCATTCCCAGAATCGGAGGATGTATTGGTTAGTTAGACATACATAAATACTTTTAAATACTCAATTTAAGTATTCCGTCAGAATATCAATAACGATATTGTTTTTACAGACAAAAAAGAATGGAGTGTTGCTTCCGTTGGCGATTCATTGACTCATGAAGAAATTCTGATGCAAGTTTTGGGACAAAGGTCGGGATACATTCGTGGGAAAGGGACGGGAGTACGTGCATATGTTAAGGGAAAGGCCGCAATAGAACAACGTAAGATTGTGGAGAAACAACAAGAGAAAATTCAACTACAAGAACAAAAAATAAAAGACTTGGAGGGAAAAATTGAAGAATACAAAACACAACAACAAGAGGCAATGGAGACTTTTAGATAGAGCATATTGCAACAACTTCAGGTAATTATGCCATGAAAGCCAAGCAGGTAACCGTATCGTATTTGAATATGGTGCAACTTTAGATCAGTGTAACTACCAATAACTAGAGCCACGTACATCAAATGACAACACCCACACACATGAAATGAAAACAACACCCACACACACAAAATGAAACCACTTGGTGTAGCACTGATGTAAACCTGCTGCTATTCTGATCACAACAGTTTTGCTCTACTGATGTAAACCAGCTTGTCATAACTAAATTGATCAGATTTGTGATGTTGTACAAAATATTTTTTATTCTGTTGATATAGGATGCACACACTTGTTTGCTTCAACTCTTCACGCAATTGAAAAAGTTGCAATTATACTAGCTTGCTTGCCTTTGTATATCAGCTTAATTTTGAAACCTTAAGAGTTGGTCTTGAATGTGTTGAAATTTGACACTATAAAATTAGAGTCTATGATATGAACAAAGTTTTGAATATAAGGATAGTCAATTCAGTGTCTAAAAGGATTTATTTAATTTATTGCAGGTATATATGATATGATGATGTGCAGTTTTTTAATTCTTGATCTCTCGAAGCGGACATCTATTGTGAAATATGATAGGCACTATCCAATATCTATGAATCTCTTTTTGTGGTGAAATTTGGCGTGCGCTATGCAATATATATGAATCTATTTTGTAATTAACAAACTTATAGCATTTATTTTGGGTTTTGACTGCACATGTATATTATGCAATGTGTATCTCTATTGTAAGAATTGTTCTTTTGAGCTTTAGGTATAATGATTTATAATATTAGAATTTTGAAGAAATTAGTAGCTACAATAAAAGTTGTTGCAAAAATAAATGATTGCTTGAAATGATTAATGCTTTTTTCATAACGATAAATGTCGTTGCAATAAATGTTTTTTTTTTTTGTAATGAAAATTGTCGTTGCAAAAAATAATATCATTTGCAACGATAATATTTGTTGCTAGAAAACGTCATTTTTAGCAACAAAACTTTGATGCAATAGAACTTAAAATCCTATAAAAGGAAATTTGATTTTTTGCAAAGAAAAAGGTATTGCAACAAAGATTTTCGTTGCTTTAAATCACATCTTTTGCAACAACAAAAATCGTTGCAATAGTTTTTTGCTACAGCTGGACATGCAACAAAGTTTTTCGTTGCAAAAGCTCTTTATAGCAACGATATTGTCTCTTTTGCAACAACTTCTGTCGTTGCTAAAAAAGACATTTCTTGTAGTGGCTTCAGGTCCTTATCGGACACCAGCTGACCCATCACCTTCCTCCAGCGGACCCTTAGTTCAATCTGTGTGAGGTCGGAGAAGACAGCGTCCAAACAGTGCACGACGCCGGTGTCCCTTCGCGTGATCTCGTATTCGGACTCCTCAAGAATAGCTGTCTCTTTCCCTTTGCTCCTCGCCCCTGACACCCCCACACCCTTATTGCTTGTGTCTCCCTTTGGCAGGAGCGGCTTCTGTCTTTTAGCCGGCTGGGTCGAGGGGGAGCCGGAAGATCCCGTGGCGCCACTAGAGACCGGCTGCAACTCCTCAGGCAATCTCTTGTGTCTTGTTATTCTGAAAGAAGGGGAAAATTAGGCAATGTATAACCACTAAGTGGGAAAATAACACTCATACCTTTGGTGGATCTGAAAGCGACATATTCTCGATGAGAGCCCTCTTCCTCCTGGATTCGGCCGCCATTTGCGCAAAACTCACTGCATTCATGATTTTCGGATGCTTTCGTTCCAACTCCTCAAAGGCTACGTCTGCGGGCAAACAAAGAAGTGAGCCTCTAAATTAGCTGACGAATAAAGTCACAAAAAGTCGAACATACCCTTATGGTATTTCTGACTAAGACCTAAGGCCGATAACAACAAATCATTTTGAAGAAGTGTCCTATCTACAAAAAAATTCCTCTGTACAAAAACGAGTTTAAATCCTTCTAACTCTATGTCCTTAGTCGTATGTTCTATCACCAAAAACTCTTCTAGATTGCACATAGGGACATTGTTATTGAATTGAAGGTTTGGTTACTCGTCAAGACTGGTCTTAAACGGCCAAGATTCGGCCCTGTACAAGAAGACGAAATCATTTCGAAAACGCTTCATACTATCCTTAAGTTTATCTACAATCAAAAAACCTGACCGATGTTGAAAGCTCACCCAGCCGAGGCGCTGCTTGGCCGAACACCTCCTCAACCTAAATATATACCTAAAAGCAGTCAGCGTGGGCTCCACACCAACCGCGGCACAAACTATAATAAACGCCACTATACAGCCCCATCCGTTCGGATAAAGTTCGGACACTGTTATGTTGTAGGCATTTAGGACCTCCACGGCAAAGGGATGAATGGGGAACCTAAGGCCTGTCTCCATCGCGTCCTTGTAAATAGCGATGCACCCTTCGGGCACATCCAATACACTCTCCCTTTCCCGGGGCTTCACCAGGGAATACCCATCAGGCAACGCCCTACACTTCTTGATCAGAGACAGATTCTTATCTAGAGAAGCACTCCAACTCGGCCTAAGAAAATAATTGGCCGGCCCATTACCCGCTTTGTGTCTCGGACCCTTGTAGTGTGGGTTTTGACCTAGATCTATACTCCTCACAGTGGAAGTAGGTGCCATTTCGACAAAAGCAGATGGATACGGCTTGTAGGAGGGGGGGACGGTCATTATACCCTTTAAATGAGTAATATCTACATCAAATTTACCAGGGGCGAAGGCCACGGTTGGTTCCCACAGGAAAGGGTGCAAGGTCTCCGGATAGCGAAGGGCGGATTCCAAGCACGACTCATTTACATCATTTTCAATTACGTATTTATACTAAGTCAAAAAATCAATTTCTACATCATTATCATCAAAATTTAAGCAAGAAAAAGTGTAATCGACCATTATTCCTATACAAGACCGAAGAAGAAGACGTACCTGAATTCAAAGGACTTGATGTGAAAGCTCGAGTTTTTTTTGGAAATTCTCTTGGTTTCTTGGAAAAGCTCTGAAGAAGGAAATGTGAAATGAAGTAAATGAATGCCTAAGTCCCACATTTATAAGAACAAGGGAGGAATGAAACGTTGGGCACAATTACCTAAAATAACCCTTGTTTTTCCCAAGACAATTTTTGAATTTCCACAAGGTGCCCTTTGGGCTCTTTTCAAATTAAGCTTTAGTTTCCCAAGACATTGAAAGGTCTGAAGAAGGTGAAGCGTCACTCCGTCAACACTTGCATCAAGGAGCCAAATCGGCACCTACCTAGCCTGGTAGGTACGAAATACATTCGGCCTCGTCTATAGATGGACTCCCTTGGTGGCCGAATACCTCCACACTTGGCTAACCAGCTAAGTTAAGGCTCTTAAGCCCACATAGAAGCCGGACACATTTGGTAAAGGTTCCCTCCCCCTATTCGGCCCCGTCAAGGGATGGACTCCTTAGGTGGCCGAATACATCCACACTTGGCTAACCAGCTATGTTAAGGCTCTTAAGCCCACATAAGATCCGAACACCTTTGGTAAAGGTTCCCTCCCCCTATTCGGCCCCCTCAAGCGATGGACTCCCTAGGTGGCCGAATACATCCACACTTGGCTAACCAGCCAAGTTAAGGCTCTTAAGCCCACACAGGACCCGGACACCTTTGGTAAAGGTTCCCTCCCCCTATTCGGCCCCCTCAAGGAATGGAATCCCTAGGTGGCCGAATACCTCTACACTTGGCTAACCTGCTAAGGCTCTTAAGCCTACATAGGAGCCAGACACCTTTGGTAAAGGTTCCCTCCCCTATTCGACCCCCTTTGTGGATGAATTCCCTAGATGGCGGAATATCTCCTCAGTTAACAAGCTAAGTTTAAGGCTCTTAGGCTCTGGTAGGAGCCGAATACCATCTTACGGATGTGTCCCCTATTCGGCCATGAATGTATTTGGACACCATCTTACTGATGTGTCCCCTATTCGGCCACAGATGTATTCGGACACCATCTTACTAGTATGTCCCCTATTCGGCCAAGGTTTCATTTGGACACTCGAGACGAGATGCTCCAACGATATGATTGATGTGATTGACTTGACAAGGAACAGTGAAATTTTGGCTATAAAAGAACCATCAGCTTGGGCCATTTGACATCAATTTCTCCACAAAACTCCTAACAAAAGGAACATCCTTAGGGAAAATGCAATAGCCTCGCTGGTGTGGTGAGTAGAGGGAATGTAGACGGCCTCTCCAGAAGGGTTGGAACGTCTACATCCCCTCTACAACCTCACAAGTGAGGATGAAAGCTTGAGCCCCAAAGTGATACCTCACATTCCGGAACAATCCTTATCATTTCCTTCCTTGATTTGCAGAAGACTGTCGTTCGTCAGAACCATAGTCTTCCCCAATCAAGGAAGACAAGTACAAGGATGTAGTTACCCTGTAAACGTTTACACCTGTACTTGGTCATCGTGCTAGTATGCGGTCTGCTATACCAACCTCATTTTTGCCCTCTTTGATCTGCGGGAGACTGGTGTTCGTTAGGACAGAACAGTCTCCCCACCAGTCTCCCGCAGTCAAAGAGGACACCAGTGGGGTTGAGAACATGTCAGCATTACTCCTCTTCGATCCAAGTCAATACTCGGCCAATGCGCCAGTATTCGGCTCTCAAAGCGGGTATTCATACCCATGGTAAGTTTCCGGGATGGCCACTCGGCCCAAACAAATATTCGGACCCCTAAGGGTTAAAACTCTAAGTTCTTGGCCTGTATTCGGCCTCTGCCAGTATTCGGCCTCTGCCAGTATTCGGCCCATAGGGGAATAATTCTTCCTATTCGGCCCGGACGTGTTCGGCTCCCCACTCTATCATGTATTCGGACCGTTAATGTCCTCCTCTTGATAAGTAATCGGCCCCTCATCGGTATTCGACCTTTCCCCCCTCAGGTATTCGGACACTTGATTTAGTTTCCGCACCAAGCCCGTTTACGCTCAAGAACAAAACGACCTTAGTGACTGGGTCAAATGTTACTGGGTCAAATGTTCCCCATCTTCTTGGGTCAACCCAAGAAGCCCAAACCATTACCTCATGATCAATTACGCCTACTATAACATGAGATTACCAAAAAGCCCCTGGGGCTATCTCCTCCACTCATTCAACTATTATAAATACCCCAAATTTAAACCAAAAAAGGTATGCTCTCTCTCTCTCCCTTTTTGCATTTACCATTTCTAGTTTCAGATTCTTCACATCTTAAACACTTCAACTGACTTGAGCGTCGGAGGGGCTTTCCGGGAAACACCCTCCGGGAAATTAACTGTTCATTTTGCAGGTATTCAGCCTATAATCAAGTATTCGAACCTTCTAAATCATCGAAGACTCAACCTTCCGGTCAAGGAGACGTTGACCCGATTTCTACGCAGAAACAGTTCTTTTTAGTTTACTTAATTATGTATGTATATATATATATATATATATATATATATATATATATATATATATATATATATATATATATTATATATATATATATATATATATATATATATATATATATATATATATATATATATATATATACTATATATATATACATATATATATATATATATATATATATATATATATATATATATATATATATATATATATATATATATATATATATATATATATATATATATATATATATATATATATATATATATATATATAGAGGCTTATATATATACATTATATATTGATTATAGATAATAAGATAGTAGATATAAGATATATATATATTTATATATATATATATATATATATATATATATATATATATATATATATATATAGATATATATAAATATAGTATATATTATATAGATATAGATATATATATATAAGAGCTATATATATATAATATATTTTGTGAATTAGGGATCTATAATATGGAAAGAACCAGATACGCCTGGAGACTTGGAAGCCCCAAAAACCGCCGGCATAAAAACCCACCGCGAGGGGAAAAAGCCATTGGAGATGGGGGGCCAAGAGCCAGGCCACCAAAACAGTCGAATAGGGGTGGGCTATGCATAGATGAAAAAAACTTACACGCCAACAAGCCCCTGCACCAGAGGTTCTATCTATCACCTTACACTCCATCCTACATGATAATAATCTCCAGAACGCCCTACACTATCCCTACATCATAGCAATATAAACAAGAAAAAAAAACAACACCACAAGCCCAAAACAAAAAACTCCAACGGGTGGGCTTAAAAAATACAACCAAGAAGAGCATAAACAAGGCTCTATCCCAAAAAGAAAAAACAGAAAATAAACACCAAAGATCTAGAAATCACAAATACAATACAAGGTACTCCATACAAACTATGCATCAATCCTTCCTCATAGATGAAAGCTTGAGATCGCATTGGAGGAATGCAAAACCTGACCCAACATTTCTTTCGCCCATATACGCACTCGGACTTTTAGATTGTAGAACATGTAGTCTGCATTTGGAGTCACTTGGTCAAATTTAATCCTGTTTCTTTCGAACCAGAGTGACCAAATTACACAACCTAAAATTAAGCTCCATAGTTTACATATATATATATATATATATATATATATATATATATATATATATATATATATATATATATATATATATATATATATATATATATATACATATATATATATATATATATATATTTATTTATTTATTTATTAATTTTCGTAAGATCCTTTTTTGACAAAAGAATTACAATGATGTTAGAAATTCCTTACTAATGAATTAAAGAAAAACGTATGTAGTACAGTAGGTTATTATGGCTTTAGAAAAAAATTGATTTAGTACTTTAATGATTAATTGTGAATAAAACTAATTGCCTATTTGAGTAATTGGACTCCTTTTTTTTTATTTGTTGATTGTTGGCCCATTTGAGTTTTGATGATGACTTAACAATTTATAAACAAACAAAGTATTTTAGAGATTGTTTTGTAGGTAATATATCCGATTATTGTAATCGTCGATGATACCTAAGGACTGGTCAATGGCAATCGTACAAGTCAAAGTCAAAGTCAACAAAGTCAAAGTCAGTAGAGAAGGTCAATGAGGAAGTCAAGAGTAGAATCCAAGTCTACTGTTCCTGATATTGATAAACTGATATTGTTGCAGATAGAGACAGTACGCTGTTCCTCCAGAATCCGGTCAGAAGAGAAGTCAACAAAATTAATTTAGAAAAAGTCTTGAGTTTATTTTTCTACATTTTAGTTTTGTTGTACGGTTAACAACTTAGAAAGCACAAGGAATTAATCTAAGAATTAAAATAACTAACTCATAAAAAGTCTCTTGAAAATGGCTATTTTTAGCTAGAGTCAAAGATTGACTTTGAATAACCACCAAGGTAGTTATTCACATTCTCACGGTCAATGCCCACTAATCCCTTGTCTTTAGATAATGGGTTTATGGCATAACTTGTTCTAAAATGATTATAAAAGCATTTTTCTAACCGGCACAAACATTTGGTGATCAACATTGAGAGAAAATTATTTCCGAAAACTTGTGCCCATTTTCGTGAGATTCAAGAATCAAGAAAAGGAAATTTTTGAGTGTTCTAAACCGAAAATTAATTCCTAAATTTTTCCTTGTGCTATCTTTGTTTGTTCATCCAATTTAGAGAATTTATCTTGTATGGGTTTTTGAGAGAATTTTGTAATTAGACTTGGGTAAGTCTAAGGGGGAAGTGAGAAAGAGAAGAGAGAAAGAGAAGAGAGAAAGAGAAGGAGAATCGAGAGAAGGAACAAGAAAGAAATCGAGAAAGAAGAAGAGAAAGAGAAGGAGAAATGTATTTTATGTAATAGAGAATTAAATTACATAAAATAATAGAGAATCGAAATCCCTAGAGGGTCGTGGTTCTTGTTCCCACGTTAAATTCTTTGTGTTTCTTTAAAGTTTTCTTTTAATCTGTTTTGAGTATTTTCTTTATTCAAATTCCGCAAGAAAAGGGCGAAAATACTCAAAAGAGAACAAGTAACAATTCACCCCCCCTCTTGTTACACTTCATTGTCTCTATACGTTTCTACAATTGGTATCAGAGCCCTGTTCCTCATTAAATCAGGAAACCCTGAGAGCCGTATCTTGGTGCTTTAGAGATGATGAAAATGAACGAACGTATGGAAGAAGGGTACTCTACTCAG